>JAKLNC010000060.1:119634-134259 GCA_022813145.1 Barbatosphaeria neglecta
GTGTCCCCCTCGCCCCCGGATATAGCCAGCAACAGCCATCGGTCGAGGACTGACCGAAGCGGCCCCCGCCCCCCCCCCCCCCCCCCCCCCCCCCCCCCCCCCCCCCCCCCCCCCCCCCCCCCCCCCCCCCCCCCCCCGGGTGTGGTTGTCACGAGCGCCTTTCGTCCCAAAGAGAAGACGAGTGGACGCGATGGAAGGCGGAAAAGGGCAACGTAGGCTCGCAGTGGCTCGGTAGGTCGAGAGGGCAAGGTGGTGTGTCGTCCGGGGCGAAGGCGTGGGATAAAGTGAAGTTATCGATGCGGTCTCGCCCGTGGAGACGCACAGGTAGCACTGAAGTAGCCGTTTTGGTGGGACGGCGCTGGCCTGCGCGCAGGCTCTCGGGGGCTTGGCCTCGCCGCACACCCCTGTCGGTACCCCAGGGCTACCTACGCCGGCTACTCAGGCCAGGGAGCCACTCATGAGCTGGGGGGCAGCTTCTGGGAGGACTAAAAAAAAAAAAGGCCGCCGCCTTGTGCAGGCCCTGGTACAGACGCCAGACGGGCCCTCCCCGTCTAAGCTGTCTCTCGGCACCCTATTCGACGTTGGTCCTCGCTCTTATTACCTCCCCATGGGTCCGTCCCTCTTCTTCCACCTCCTCCATGCCCATCCACATATCTTCTTCTTCCTTTCTCTTCCCCCCAACATCCCGAGGCCAGGACTGACCGTCTGCCCGTCCTCGTCATTTTTTTCACCCACGCAAGCGCCCCAGCACGGCCGTACCGCCGCCCAGGCAATTCGTAGCGGCTTTGCCCCCATCCGCTCTCTCCTTCTGGCGCGCATTCACATCGACGCCTCGCCTGCCAGACCTGGCTGAGCTCCCGTCACTGAGCCAGTCCGGTCCGGTCCATCTTCGAACCCTCTCTCACACGTCCACTCCCCCCCCCCCCCCAGACCACCCCGAACTTCGTCTGCACTCACCTGCACTCACCTGCACTCACCCGCGCCCATTTGTCCCGCGCTCTCCTCGCCGTCCGGCTGCCTCGCCCGGCCTGCCTTTTTATTTTTATTTCTGACCAGCTGGCCTGCCGGCCGGTGCGCCTAGGACCTTGTCAGAGGTCTCATGGACCACCGTTCCTGCCTCGCCTCTCTTTCCTCACCTCTTTCCCTCACATCTGCTCCTCCCTTCGTGTCCGCACCCTCCTGTATTCGCGTTTTGTCCCCCGTACCGCGTCGGCGACCCGCTCGGTCCGCCTAGTAGGAGTCGCCTCGACATCGTGCTGGACGGCCTCGCGCTGCCCGCAGCGGCGGCGCCCTGATATTTCTTGTACTCCTTCCGCCGGCCCGCAGCCATCACGATGGCCCAGAAGTCGGGCTCGGACGGCCAGTCGAACGCGGCCGGCTCGTCAGCGGAAGCGGCCACCACCACCTCCACCTCCCACAGACATTCGGGTGCGCAGTCTTCGGCCTCGTATTCCTCCGTGCTGCCTAAGATGTCGGACCCGGTGCCTGCGGGCGCGTTTGGCCTCGGCCCTGCATCGTCGCAGCCGATGGCCAAGTCGGCCTCGTCTGGGTCGAACCCGGCGCCCAAGGACTCGCCCTACGGCACCCGGTCTCGCAACCGGAACGGCGCCCCCCGTCCGAATTACGCCGAGGACAAGGACATCGACATGGAAATGTTCGAAATGTACCCGGAGCGGCGCGAGGACGACGCCAAGAAGATGGCTCGCCATCCCGGCGCCGCTGCTGGGAACGGGTCCCAGGATACCCCGCGCTCCTCTACTGGCCCGACGCGCAAGGCGCTCCCCTCGGAGGCCAAACACGCATCGTCGTCGCAGCCACTCCACAAGGACCACCAAACCCACGACGGCAGCAACGGCGGCGGCAACGGCGGCGGCGGCAACAGCAACAACAACAACAACAGCAGCGGCAGCAGCAGCAGCACTAGCAGCAATAGCAGCAATAGCGGCAGCAACGCCAACAACCGCCACAACCAGCACAACAATCACCAGACGCACTCCGGCACCGCCGCCGGCGCCAATCCTCCCGCGGCGAACGGCACGCAGGCGCAGGCGTCGTCGTCGACCACGACGACGTCCAAGAAGCGCAAGGCAGCCGCGCAGTCCGCCGGCGCCGGCACCAGCACCACATCCCACAACGCGTCCGCTGCGGCCTCGTCCTCACACCACGGGGGCGCCAAAAAAACGGGCGCCTCCGCCTCGAACGCCGCGGCCAGCGCAGCTCACGGGAATGGCGGCAGCAGCAACCACGGCGGCGGCGCCGGCGGCGCCGCCGGCCGCGAGTACGGCAAAGGCTACCCGGAGTCTAACATGCTTACCTTTGACAACTGCAAAGCGCGACTCAAGGACGGCAAGATGGTCGCCGACGACGGCACTATCATCAGCGCCAACGGTAAGCACCTGCACCAGGGCCGGCACTGGCACCGAGACGGCTGCCCGTGAAGGCCCGTCTCCCCCCCATCTCCACCTTCATCCCGGCCCCTTGCGTCGCCAGCGCCGGCACTCCCTACCGCAACGTCCAGATGGCGCGATTGATTTAATTTTTTTGATTCTCGGTCCCGGGCGCCGAAGGGGAGGAGGCTAACATTCTGCATCCTAGACCATGTGTATCTCGTGTGTGAGCCGCCGGGCGAGCCGTACTATCTGGCCCGCATCGTGGAGTTCCAGTACATGAAAAACGACGCGTCGCTGCCGGTGGACTCGCTGAAGATCAACTGGTTCTACCGGCCGCGGGACATCGGGCGCAAGGTGCAGGACACGCGCTGCGTGTTCGCCACGATGCACACGGACATCACGCCTCTGTCGGCGCTGCGCGGCAAGTGCCAGATCCGGCACAAGGCGGAGATCCAGAACATGGACGAGTACCGCAAGACGCCCGACTGCTTCTGGTTCGAGAAGCTGTACGACCGCTACATACAGAAGAACTACGACGTGATCCCGACCTTCCAGATCGTCAACGTGCCCGAGCGGGTCAAGAAGGTGCTAGACGAGCGCTGGAAGTATGTGCTTGTGGAGCAGGGGCGTGGGAAGGAGCTCACAAGCGCAGTCAAGTCGTGCAAGAGGTGCAGCGGTTATTGTGCAAGGTACGTACGCAACTTTTCGGGGGGGAGGGGGGAGGGGGGAGGCGGTTGGCCCGGCCAGGGTGGGAAGGGGGCAGCAGAGGGACGGATGCAGAGGGAGGGGCGGGGGGGGGGGGAGAGGCACTGGAGGCGCTGGAAAGAGGGCGCATGGGAGGAAATGGGTGGAGGGGCGGCGGGCCCCTCTCCTCGCCTGTGGGCTTTTTGGGGGGGGGGGGGGGGTGTGGACGGGGCGTGGACGGGGCGCGAGCAGGGGTGCGAGTGGCGAAGGCCGAAACGGGACACTAAGCGCTGACCCTAGCTGTTTGCAGTAACGACTCGGTGGACTGCGCTGTGTGCCAGAACACCTACCACATGAACTGCGTGCGACCGCCCCTGTTGAAGAAGCCATCACGTGGTTTCGCCTGGTCGTGCGCGGCGTGCAGTCGGGCGCAGGAGAGGAAGCTGGAGGCGCGCAACACGCCCAACATGCTGGACGGGTCGCGGCACGACGCGGACGAGGACGAGTTCATGGACGAGGAGGAGGACGAGGGCGCGGGCGCCGACTCGCGCGCCAGCCCCTCCGACGACGACGCCGACGCGCACCCGCCGCCGACGGCGGAGCAGATCCACCAGGCCAGCCTGTGGCCGTACCGGTACCTGGGCGTGCACTGCAAGGTGGAGGACGCGCTGGACTACGACGACCGCATCTACCCGCGCGCGGCCACGCGCGTGGGCCCGCGCCACCAGGCCAACGTGCTCCCCTGGCCCGGCCAGCCGGTGCAGTTCGTCAAGCCGGCCGAGGTGCGCAAGCTAAGCAAGCGCGACGCCCGGTCCAAGGAGGTGCAGGCGGCGCTGGAGGCGGAGCGGCTGGCGCGGGAGCAGCGCCCCAAATGGGTCCAGGACGAGCCGCCCGGCTACGTCGCCCGCGGCGAAGACCTGGACCCCGACGACCCCGGCTGCACCGCCCAGCTGCTGTACAGGGCCCCGCCCGCGGGCGCGCGAATCGCCGAGGCGCAGATCGACAAGTACATGGGCCGCGCGGTGCGGCTGGCCAAGCAGCTCGGCCTGCCCGAGCGCTCGACGAACCTACACGACGTGGCCGCGCACCAGCTCTACCGGCACGACTTCGACGTCGCCGAGGCCCTGGAGGCCGTCGCCGGCACGCCCAGGGCGGCGTTCAAAGAGCCCGACCTGAACGCGGCGGAGCAGAAGCGGTTCGAGGAAGGGGTGGCCAAGTACGGCTCGGAGCTGCACAGCGTGACCAAGCACGTGAAGACGGTGCACTACTCGTCCATCGTGCGGTACTACTACACCTGGAAGAAGACGGAGCGCGGCAGGCTGATCTGGAACAACTTCACGGGTCGGAAGGGCAAGAAGGAGGCCAAGGAGGCCAAGAAGGCCGAGGCCGCCGCCGCGAGCAAGCTGCTGGACGACGTCGCCGACGCGCACGACGACTCCGCCTTCGACGGCTACAAGGCGGCGGAGAAGAAGCGGCAGTTCATCTGCAAGTTCTGCAACACCAAGTCCTCGAGGCAGTGGAGACGGGCCCCGAACCCCTCGGCCTCCCTGGTCTCCGAGGGCGGTAACGTCACCGGCAACGGCGGCGGCGGCGGCAGCGGCGGTAGCGGCGGCGGCGGCGGCAGAAACGCCAACAAGGACAAGGGCGGCCAATACATCGTGGCCCTGTGCCGGCGATGCGCGGAGCTCTGGCGCCGCTACGGCGTCCAGTGGGAGGACGTCGACCTGCTGGCGCAGAAGCTGGCCAGCTCCGGCGGGCGGGCCCTGAAGAAGAAGATCGACGACGAGCTGCTCAAGGAGCTCGCCGCCGCGGAGGAGATGATGCGCGCCATGGAGCAGAACTACCAGCACAGGACCCCGCTGCCCGCCGCCGCCGCCGGGGCGGGATCGGAGCCGCCGCGCAAGAAGCTCAAGTCCGGCGCGGACAGGGACAGGGACAGGGACAGGGACAGGGACAGGGATGCGGACGCGAACGGCTCCGACTCGGCCATGTCGGGCATCGTGCACACGACCAACAAGAAGAAGGAGAAGGCGGATAAGGAGAAGCAGCAGCAGCAGAAACAGCAGCAGCAAAAACAACAGCACCAGAAGCAGCAGCAGCAACAGCAACAGCAACAGCAGCAGCAGCAGCAGCAGCAGCCGCCACAGCCCCAGCAGCCGGCGCCGGTGGCCGTGCAGCCGCCGCCACCACCTCCCCCTCCGCCTCCTCCGGCGCCGGAGATCCCCAAGGCGAAGACGCTGCCATGCGCCATCTGCCGGCAGCTGGAGCCTCTGGGGGACCAACACCTGTCCTGCCGGGAGTGCCGCCTGGCGGTGCACCGCAACTGCTACGGGGTGATCGACAACCGCAGCCCGGGCAAGTGGGTGTGCGACATGTGCGCGAACGACAAGAACCCGCACATCTCGATCGACTACCGCTGCGTGCTGTGCCCGGTGGAGCACACGGAGCACGACTTCGTGGAGCCGCCCAAGATCTCGCACAAGAAGAAGACGGAGAAGGACCGGGAGCGGGAGCGGCTCGAGCGGGAGAAGTCGATCCGGGCGGCCGAGTACTACCGCAAGCGACAGGAAGACATGAACCGGCCGGTCAACCCGCGGGAGCCGCTGAAGCGCACGGCGGACAACAATTGGGTGCACGTGACCTGCGCCGTGTGGACGCCTGAGGTCAAGTTCGGCAACGCCAAGGCGCTGGAGCCGTCGGAGGGCATCCCGTCGATCCCCCGCGCGCGCTATGAGGAGGCCTGCAAGGTCTGCAAGGGCACCGGCGGCGCCTGCGTGGGCTGCCACCACTGCCGGGCGCCCGTCCACGTTGAGTGCGCCCACCACGCCGGCTACGTGCTCGGGTTCGACATCACCCCGGTCAAGGGGTCACGGCGAGACCAGACCAGCGTGGTGACCATCGGCGGCGAGACCGGCGCCATGTCCGCGGCCGTCTGGTGCAAAGAGCACGCGCCGAAGACCGTCGTGCACCGCATGTACGACCCGGTCGAGGACAGCGGCGGCAGCGGCGCCGGCGGCGACGGCGGCGGCAGCGGCGGCGGCATGAACGCGCTGCAGCTGTACGTGCAGAACTTCAAGCAGGCCGATCTGGCCCTCACCGGCTGCGCCAGGAAGGCCAACCTCATCACCCTGGCGGCCAAGATGTCGGGCACGACGGCGCCCGCCGCAGCGAACGCGGCGCCGTCGTCGTCCGCCCAGACCAGCACCCGCCGCACCTCCATCGCGGTGGCGGCCATGCCCACGCCGCCGAACGCGGGGTCGCCCAGCCAGGCCGGCGGCGACGGGCGCGACGGGCGCGAATCGACACCGGAAGCCATCGGCAGGATCTGCCTCACGTGCGGCGTCGACGTCAGCCCCCGGTGGTACCCCATCGACGAGATGCAGGAGCGCGAGCTCATGAACGGCTACTATGGCAAGCTGGGCACCGAGGCTCGGAAGTTCGTCGCCCAGCGCAACTTCCAGTGCCACAAGTGCAGGAAGGCCAACCGACAGCCGAGGCTGCACACACCCCCCCGGGAGCCGACTCCCCATCTGCCGATGCCGATGCAGATACAGGCGGTGCCAGCACCTGCGCTTGCACCTGTGCTTGCGCCTGTGCTTGCACCTGTGCTTGCACCTGTGCTTGCACCTGCGCCTGCGCCTGCGCCTGCGCCTGCGCCTCCTGCGCCTCCTGCGCCTCTCCTCGCGGCTCCCCTGGCCCTCCCTCCGTCCGCGCCCGCTCACGCTCCTGTGCCCGTGGTCGTTCCGCCTCCGCCTCCACCTCCGCCACCGCCTCCTCCTCTGCCGCAGCAGTCACTACCGCAGGCAGCACCGCGGGTGGCCGCCAGTCCGCCTCCCCTCCGGCCCCCGTCCGGGCCGCAGGTCGGACCGCCGCAGTCCGTCGTCGTCGAGCCGTCGCCCTCGGGGGCCTCGTCGTACTGGTCCGCCGTGACGATGGGCCAGCCGCTACCGCGCCTCACTGCCGGTGCGGGCCCGACGGCTCCATCCTCGGTTCCTCCCCCGGTCGCGGTACCGTCCCAGCCCCCCATGGCGAACCCGGGACCGCCAGCACTCGGACCGGGACCCGGACCCGGACTCGGACCCGGACCAGCACCGGGACCAGTGCCCGTGCCGACGTCGTACGCCGCCCCGATCGCTCCGCAGCCTCTTCCGCCGAGCCTCGGGCCGCTGCCCCCTCGCTCCGGCCCACCGACCGCCGGTCAGGGTCGTCCCTACCCGCCGATGCAGGCTCCGATGCAGGCGCCGATGCAAACGCCGATGCAGTCCCCGATGCAGCAGGCCACGGCCCCGGTCACGGCCCCGGCCACGACCCCGGCACCGGCCCCGGCCCCGGCCCCGGCGCCCACGTCTGGCCCATCTCCGACGATGTCGTACAACGACTGGCACCACGCTGCCCAGCACGCGCATCGCGCCGCCCCCCCCCCTCTACACTCGACGGCGAACGGCGGACACGGCGGACACAGCGGACACAGTAGCCACCCCCCACCTCCGCCTCCGCCTCCTGCCTCGCACTCCCACCGGGTTCCCTCACCCCAGGGTCCGACGGGCGGCCTGGCGCACATGGCGCCCTTGCGTCCTCCGCCGCCTCCGCCGCCTCCGTCGATGACGAACGGGCACATGGTCCAGCCCATAATCAACGGACTGCCTCCTTCTCCGCGACATGCGAATGTGCCGCCCCCACCGAGGCCCAGCAGCAGCCTGTACGGCGCGCCGTCGCCGCACTCGTACCATCACAGCATACACCACCCGCCGCTGGGTCCTCCGCCGCGGGTTCCGGATCCGCCGTACACGCAGATCCTCCACTCCCAGCGCCCGTCCTTCCCGACCTCCCACGGCAGCCCTCCGCTCCCGCGCGGCAGCATGAGCATGAGCTCGTCGTCTAATCCGTCTCCCCTACCACGCATGAGCGACCCTCCTCCGCTGCGGCCCACCGATCCTCCACCGCGGCCCAGCGACTCTCGTCCGGCGAACGGCGCCAGTTCCAACGCGTCTCTGCGCAACCTGCTGCTCTGAGCGGGTGGGAATTCTTTTTTGGCGTATTTTCGTGCCTTTTTCTGTCTCCCCTAACTGTTCCGTGGTATCCGGTTTTGGCTATCACTGCGCACGGCGCTGCACTGTAGCCGCGGCGATAGTGATGGGTTTGTGCTTTCGGGCGTGGATATGAGGACATGGCTCGGGGATATATGTTCGTCCTTGTTTTTTTTACTTTTCTTTTCTTTCTGTTCAGTTCTGTATTATATATCTGTACGCTATACCGCTTTTTCTTATAATTTGGGCCTGCTCTTCGACCGGACAGCACCTCGCCAAGGCGAGAGCTCGGGTCACGACTCGCTTGCTAGAATAGCACGAGGAAGAGGAACGAGCGGAAGGGACGTGAGGGACAGCGCGTTCCAGGACCACGGCATAGAAAAGGGGGGGTCATCACGGAAGGTGGGAAAAAAGAACAAAGTCGGAAAAAAGAAACACCCAGGCTGGTATGGGGGCACAGGAGTCGTCAGTCTTCGTTTTATTGCGTTTCTTTTTATGTTTTTTTTTCTCTTTCGGCTGGGTAGGTAGGTATATTGTATTTTTGCGATGGCTACGGACTTGTACGGGCTGCTGTAGTAGATGGGCCTATTCATGCTGTCCGTGTTCAATAGAGGCGGTTGGACTACGAGAGACAACATTTTATTGTGAAGGTGAAGGCAAGGACACGGCCTTGTAACATGGATGCTTCGATATGAGTGTGATGCATCGCATGGAGGGAGTAAAGGGTGACTCTATGTAGATACATAGATACTTCAGCTCCAACGCCCTCCCTCCTCCTTACTTAGCCACTCGCTCACTCTCCGCCGGTGGCGGTGCTCCCAACCCCTCCTTAGAGTAGACGCGTTTCTCGACGCCGATATCCTCGTTCCTGGTGCGGCGTACACGGGTCAGTAGCTACCGTAGGTAGCAGAACAAACACGCGAGGGAGAAATAGAGAGAGAGGACGGACCACAACTCGGGATGCACCTCGATGAAGCGCTCCATCAGCGCGCGTGGCGCCGGGTCGTCCAGCACGACGACCTCGACGCCCCGCGCGCGCAGGTATGCCTCCCCGCCCAGGAACGTGCGGTTCTCGCCGATCACCACCCGGCGTATCCCGTAGAGGAGGCAGGCGCCGGTGCCTGCCGAGGGGGGAGCATGTCAGGCACGCGGTACGCGGTAAGTACCTAGGTAGGTAGTACAGCACGGGGGAGGATATGGGCAATGAGGTAAGGGAATAGGGATTGGGATTGGGATGAAGGGGACGCACACATGTCGCAGGGCGAGAGGGTGGTGTACATGGTGGCGCCGCGGTAGTCCCCAGCAGGGCGACGGCCGCTGTTGAACAGCGCGGAGGTCTCGCCGTGGTGGATGGCCGAGCCGAGCTGCACGCGCTGGTTACGGCCGCGGCCCAGAAGAGTCCCGTCAGCTGCGACGAGGGCGGCACCGATCTGGGGGGTGCTCACGGGTCAGTCTGGGCAGGCAGGTAGAAGGGAAGGCAGATAGGCAGGCAGGAAGGCAGGCAGGCAGGAAGGCAGGCAGGCAGGGAGTATGGCGAGGGAAGGTACCGGTACGCCGCCCTCGTCGAAGCCGGCTTGGGCCTCCGCCAGCGCGATGGCGAAGTTTTTGGCGTCGTCTGTCATGGTCATGAGGGCAGGGGGGGAGAGGGGGGTAAGGGGACGTAAGGAAGAAATAGAGGGACTTGGGTATAACAAGTAGTGAAACAATAAATGAGATGAAGATAAGAGGAAGAGTTGACTCGTCAACTAGAGTGAGGTGCCTTCGTAAAGTTTGAAATACTTAGAGCGATGATAAACCCCGCTACGCACCCCCACTTGAGCTAGGAATAATAAGCCACTTTCGGAGCGCGCCGTGATAAGACGGGGAGATACAAGCTACTTGGGTGTGTCTTGACTAAAGGGCGTGACTTGCCAATTCTCGAGAAGACAGTGCTTAACGTGCGATTCAAATAGTTATACTACCAGAGACGAGAGACTTGGCTAGGCGGGCTGCCTGCCTTACCCTTCCACGAGTTGTATGAGCCGAGGTTACCCAGTTGAGGTCAGTAAGCGTCGGCCTAGATACAGGCAGTACCAAGTAAAGGCAGACAGTACCAAGTTCAGGCAGACAGCACCGAGTGCTGGATCGAATACTGCACGTGGCTCGATCCTCTTTGACCTACCCTGATATTGTAATCCATCGTTCCCCATCGTTCTCTACGGGGTCGCCTCGAGTTTCTCCCCTCGCATAGCGTGCCACCACCGCGCGTTGCTCCACATCTCGTCGTCCCACCCCCCGACCAGAAACCAATACCTGTACCGTAAGGAAGGATACGTCAGCCACGGTCTCTCTCGCCCTTCGGCACGGGGGATAAGGGAGACGGGGGAAGACCTACTTCTTCAGAAACCACACCTTGGGCTCCCAGCTGCGCATGTCCCAGGGCACGCAGGCCGCCATGCCCTGGGCCCGACTGCCGGCGCCGCCGCCGCTGCCCCAGCAGACGAGGGCCTCATCGTGGAAGTCGCGGCACAGCTCGTACTCGTCGAACAGGGGCGGGTCGCACGAGACGGCGGCGACGGCGCGCTCTCGGAAGGTGCGGAAGGGGATGACGTCCAGGTACGGGTGGTGCTCCAGCAGGATCTGGTTGTCCACCGGCCGCAGGTCCTTGGCCACGGTCGCGAACCGCTCGCGGCCCTTCGCCAGACGCCGCTCGGCCGGCTCCGCGGCCGCGCCGGCCGTGCCGGCCGTGCCGGCCGTGCCGATGAAGAAGGGGCTGCAGGCGTCGTCGTCCGCCAGGAGCCGGTCCGCCTCCGTCAGCCCGCAGAGGAGGCAGTTCTGCAGGATGGCCGCGAAGAAGCCGAACTGGTTCACGCGGATGGTCAGCCCGCGCACGACCGACGGCGGCGTCAGCTCCGGCGGGAGCAGCTCCAGGGCCTCGTGGTGGCTGTCCTTCGCCCTCGTGTGGCTGTTGCTGTTGTCGCTGTTGTTGCTGCTATTACTGCCGGGGCCCGGCGTGCTCCCCGCACCGGTCCCCGCGCCGGGACCGGCGCCGGTCGCCGACTCTTCCGCCACCGTCTGGTGGATGACCGTGAGCACTTGGCGCTTCTGGCCCGGCGTGAGCCGCTCGAAGCACTGCATCACGGCCTTCAACAGCGGCCTGGGTAATGGCCGCAGAGGGGGCCCAGGCGGCGACGAGCTTGGATACGACCTGACGTCGTCCACGCGAGAGACCGACGGCGACGGCAGTGTGGACAACGACGGCGAGGTGGTCGACGATGCCGCTGTCGTCGCAGAAGCGGCATCCAGGCTCTCCGGGCTGATAGCTGGCGGCTCGCCATCGTTCACAAGCACGACGGTATCGCTGACTGCTGGGGTGAGGTCGAGGCCTCCCGGCGCCGGGGTCGCCTCCGGGCCCCGGATGTCCGTGTCCGCAGTCCCGAAAGGCTCGATGTCGATGTATGGGTGGGCGAACGCCAGAGAGGCGATGGACGCCGACGAGGAGTCCGGGGCCAACCACCGGTATGAATACTTCAAGCTGCTCGGGGAGGGAATAGACGTCGTCGTGAAAGGAGTACGGGACGGAGAGGCGGTAGTAGTAGCGGGCGCCGTAGTCTTTGCGAATGCGGCCGGAGGGGGAGGTCGGCGGCCCTCGCTCCCGCCTCGGCGGCCCGCACCCCCTCCGAAGGCATCCTGAATCCCGGGTCCGAGGTCGAAAAGCCCCGGCCCCGATCCCGGCCCCAGTCCCGGCCCCGATCCCGGCCCCAGTCCCGGCCCCAGCCCCGGCCCCAACACCGGCCCCAACGTGGGCACTGACCAGCTATCGCCGATGGAGAAGATATCCCCGAAGTTCTGGCCGTAGATGGGGAAGCTAGTAGCAGGGGGAGTAGGAGGAGCAGGAGCAGTAGGAGCAGAAGAAGTATAGCCAGAAGAAGTGGGGAAGGCCGGCTCGGGTTGCGCACCGAGCGGGAGGGATGGCGTGAGGCCGGTCGCAGCTGTGCCGGGGCTGCGGGACGCTTCAGAAGATGGTGTCGCTGGCGTCGCTGGCGTCGCTGGCGCTGCTGGCGCTGCTGGCGCTGCTGGCGCTACTGGCACTGCTGGCGCTGCTGGCGCTGCTGACGCTGCTGGCGCTGCTGGCGTTGCTGGCGTTGCTGGCGCCGCAGCGTCCATCAACCGCTCCAACAGGGCTAGCTTCTGTCTCCTTTTCTCTCCTATGGCCAGGGCCAGACACGATGGCGTCAGCTTTGTACCTCCGGCAGACACGAGGGGCTGATGGCGCGGCCGGTGCTGGGGTCAGCATACGGTAGTTTCGCGAGGCGATGCGGTTCTGCTCTTTCCGGTGCTCGCTATTTCCCTGCTGCTCCTTCGGCTTGGCCACACGTCGTCTGCGAGCCGGGGCGGCATCGCTCACGGCCCGGCCTACCTGGGTCGGATCCTGGACCTGAGCCATTGCGTCCGTCGGGGTTGAGCTGCGCAAGGCTGACGGCCGGCCCGGAAGAACGTCTCCTAGGGGCCTGTAGGGAGTAGTTTAACCGCCTAGAAACTAGTGGTTAGGCGTAAGGCTGCGTGGTAATACGTAAGGACAGACACGCTGAGCGGCATACGCATTCCGACTTAGGTAACAGAAGGGACGATTTTTTTGCTGGCGCGAGCACGGCGACAAAAGGCGGCTGTGCTGGCGTCAGCAACCCGCAGACGTGACGCCGGCGTCATCAGCATTAGCGAGATACCCGGGACGGCTGTGGGGCTCCATGCAGAACATCAAGTACCTGGCTACCGATGCGCCTGGCTGCCCCGTCCACGCCTAGAGGCTGGAATTAAGCGTCAGCTTATCCCCGCAGCCTCCCTGTAGTGCATCGGTGGATCCCGGATCGGATCGGATGCCTCGTTCGTCTATCAAAAGAGAAGCCCTGAAACGTGACGACTCGCCCGCTGGCGTTCCTACGACGGTGCTGACACCACCAGATGATCGTGCGGGCGCTGCTGCTTGGTCGAGAGGACGTCCGGACGAGAGGGAAAGTTGCCATGCTGGAGAGAGGTTGCAGGAGCATAAAAAGGGGAAGATGGCCTCGTCTGGGAGCTCCTGAGTTTCCGAGACAGAGAGACGGACAGACAGACCAGGGGCTCGAGCTTATACGTAGCGAACCTGCGCAGCCGAATCAACACCTTCTTTTCAACCTGCCGCGAGGAGTGCCTACCTGTAGCCTGCCTTGCCTACCAGTAAATCCTCCAACATGGCCCGCCAGACCCAGACCTCCGACGTGGTGACCGTCCAGCTCAACCGGGAGAAGGAGAGCGCCTTCTTCGACCTGACCTCGGACGAGGCCGCTGAGAAGCTTCATGATCGCATGGTCGGCAAGACCGGTGAGTGTCCCCCTCGCCCCCGGATATAGCCAGCAACAGCCATCGGTCGAGGACTGACCGAAGCGGCCACCCCCCCCCCCCCCCCGGGCAGTCATCATCACCGGCGTCTCCAAGAGCGGCCTCGGAGCGGAAGCGGCTAGGGTGATCGCTAAACACAGCCCGAAGCTCCTGATCCTCGCTTCGCGGACTCCCTCGGCCATCGCCGAGGTCATCGCGGAGATCAAGCCGGCCGCCTCGCCGGACGCGGACATCCGGGCCCTGGAGCTGGACCTCGGCAGCCAGCAATCCGTCCGCGCGGCCGCCGCACAGGTCCTGGAGTGGACCTCCGTCGTGGACGTCCTCATCAACAACGCCGCGGTCATGATGATGCCCACGTTCGAGGCCACGCCCGAGGGCCTCGAGAAGCACTTCGGCGTGAACCACATCGGCCACTTCCTGTTCACCAACCTCCTGATGGGCGCGCTGCTCCGGGCCCCCGCCGGGCCGCGCGTCATCAACATCTCGTCCGCCGGCAGCCGCGGCAGCCCCATCCGGTTCGACGACTACAACTTCGGCGACGGCGAGAACTACGAGCCCTTCTTGGCCTACGCCCAGTCTAAGACGGCCAACTGCCTGTTTTCCCTAGCGCTCGCCAGCCGGCTCGGCAAGAAGGGGTTGTTCGCCTTCACGATCGACCCGGGGAGTACGCTTCGTGCCTTCCGGCCTTGTGGCCGATGCCCTACAGACGGGATGGATAGACTGACATGCTCCCCTTTCAGGCGTCGCGACGACCAACCTCTCCCGGTGCATCCCGACGCAGGATCTGATCGACCGAGGTGCCTTCCTGCCCCCTCGAGACGAACCGGAGAAGCTGGTCAGAAGCCGTTGTGCTGACGCTGAAATCCGCAGGCTGGTTCCTCGAGAAGGGCAAACCTAACCCTGCCCTGCCGTACAAGACGGCGGCCCAGGCCATCGCCTCGTACATCCGGGCGGCGTATGATCCCGAGCTGGAGCGTAAGTGACCGAACAAATAACTCTGGGGGATGTCACTGGGGATGCCACTGGGGATGCCACTGGGGATGCCACTGGGGATGTCACTGGGGATGTCACCAGGGATGTCACTGGGGATGTCACCAGGGATGTCACTGGGGATGTCACCAGGGATGTCACTGGGGATGTCACCAGGGATGTCACTGGGGATGTCA
>JAKLNC010000061.1:0-121255 GCA_022813145.1 Barbatosphaeria neglecta
CCGTCGGCGTGCTGCCCACCTTCACGGGCGGCACCCGCAGCACCAGCTCTTTTTCGGGACCCGTATTAGTCTTCACCGGTGGTTCTTCCCCCCCCCCCCCCCCCCCCAGGATTGTATCCTCCTACTAGGTACTTCTAGTAACTGACGCGCTGATGCGCCGGATACAGAACGCGACATCCCCTTCTGCGGCGGCGCCTGCTTCGCGACTGGCAACCCGAACGTGTCCTCGCTTTTGGACGAGTCCCGCGCGTTCCTGCCCGACGCCACGCCGTTCGAGACCTTTGTCGTCCCCGGGACGGGCCACGGGCTGAACCTGGTGCGTATTATTTCCTAGGAGAGTCATCTTTTTGAAGCTCAAGACGGGCATCCTTGCTAATACGTCAACACTCCCCCTGACAGCAATACTCGTACCCCCTGACGTACCAGACCATCCTGGATTTTATCTCCAAGAACGTCTGAGCGGATCGGCCTCGATATAACTAGACACTGTCGAGTAGGGGTGAATTACCTACACATGGGAGTGTAGTAGAAGGTGGAGGTACTACGCCGTCTACTGGAATCAGGTGGAAGTAATAGTAATAATGGGGAGAAGGCGCCTTACTAATAGTATAAACTTGAAGAGATACCAGATAGTTGATCCCGTGGAAGGATGTTTAATAGAGATAGTATTTATACAAACAGCCACCTCTACCTAGGCCTATCCTATATTGTATACCCCCATACCATTACCCCGGTACTACCTCGGCACTGCTTAGTTCAGGTAGGTGACGCTGAAGATCTCGAAGCGGCCCTTGGCGCAGCCGCCCCACTGGACGGAGGGGGCCTCTCCACCGACGAGGCTGACGAAGGCGTTGGCGGCGCCGATGGCCAGGCTGTACGAGGAGCCGTCGGCCTGGTAGGCGATGGTGAAGGCCTGCGCGTCGGCGACGTCGGCGGTGAGGGTGCCCAGGTGGCGGGCGAGGTAGGTGCCGTCGAGGGCGGACTGCAGGGTGAAGACGCGGCTGGAGGCCTTGTCGCCCTGCACGTGCGCGATCCAGCGCTGGCGCACGTCGTCGTGGCGTGCTGTGGCCGGGGCGGCGGCGACGTGGGTGCCGTCGGCGTTGGCCAGGGCCAGGCCGGCCATCTCCAGGGTTAGGTAGCGGCCCTCGGTTAACTGGCCGCGTACCTGCTTGAAGCCCTCCTCGACGAGCTCGGTCAGGTTCTGGTTGGCGTTGTCCGCGCCGTAGGGCACGGGCGGCTGGCGGTTGGGGTAGTCGCTCTGGCACTTGGCTGCGCCGATGTACGGGCCCGACAGCGAGCCGAGCGAGAAGTCGCCGGAGTAGTCGCCCGGCACGTCGGGCTCCATCAGCGGCGCGGGGGCCTCGGCGATGGGCGGCAGCGAGTAGTCGGGCTGTCGTCGGTCAGAAGGCTGTCTGCTTTGGACACAGGGACAAACTCACGTTGGAAAAGTCAAAGGCGTTGACGAGGTTAGACATGTGCTCACGGCGCCAGGCGGTCATCTCCTTGCTGACAACACCCTGGTAGCCCTTGGCGGCGGCCCACTGCTCGACGAACATGAACTCGGAGCTGTGGTCGGCGTGCTCGGTGAAGACCTTGCCGCCGCGCGTCCAGGGCGAGATGATGTACGAGGGCACGCGGTAGCCTTGGTACGGGGTTAGCCTGGCCCATGATACGGGTGCGACGAAAAAAAGGGGGGCATGAGGGGGGCCTCACCAGGGCCGACGGGCACCCAGCCGAACTGGCCGTAGGGGTCGTTGATCCACTCGCCGGCGGTGCCGTTGGGGGGCACGATGGGCGCGACGTGGTCGCCCCAGCCACCGACCTCTGCTTGTGTGTTAGCAGCCACTCTACAGTACTGCCCGGGGTCGACCACGCACCGTCGTAGGTGATAAAGAGGGCCGTCTTGTTGTAGGCGACGCCCTGGGTGACGGCGTCCACCACCTTCTTCTGCAGCCAGGCGCCGTCGCTGGGCAGGTTGGGCGGGTGCTCGGACAGCTCGGCCGGGCCGACGATCCAGCTGACCTGCGGCAGGGTGCCGTTGAGGGCGCGGGCATAGAAGGCGTCCAGGCCCGGGTACGAGTCGCCCTTGAGCTTCAGCGGCGAGTCGTCGGCGGCGTCGCGGTACTGCTGGAAGTAGGCCAGCGGGTTGTCCTCGAAGTTGTCGAAGTCCTGGAAGACCTGCCAGCTGATGCCGGCCTCCTCCAAGTACTCCGGGAACGTCTTCCACGTGAAGGGGAAGCAGTTGAAATGGGGGGCCTCGCAGCCTGGCATACACAGATCAGATGAGTACGAATAGTCATAGCGACGAGGAGAGAGGGGGAGATTGGAACGCACCCGGCGTGGCCGTGTTGTCGAGGATCATGCCGCCCTGCAGGCCGTCGGGGTTGGACGGCGTGCCGGGGACGTTGACGGTGCCGCTGAGCCAGTGTACCCGGTTGGGGTCCGTAGCCGCCAGGAGGCTCTCCTGCAGTAGCGGAGGGGTTAGCACGGAGTACTGTCGCCAAAGGCGGGAAAAAGACGGCCTCACGCACCGTGTTCATGTCCAGGACCGTCCAGCCCTCGGCGATGTCCCAGTGCGTGGGCACGTCGGACCGCTTGAAGTGGCCCCAGGAGAAGGGGGTGTCGGCCTGGGCCCAGCGGTTGACCAGGCCGCCGTTCCATACGCCGTGCATGGCCTGCCAGCTGTTGTCGCCGGCGGTCATGCACTGCGTGGCGTTGAGATAGTCGCCGCCGAGGTAGTTGATGTACCACGGCTTCAGGATCGGGTTCGCGCTCTGGCCCGAGGGCGACAGCCTGAGAAGGGGGAAAGGGGAGCGTCAGTTCGACCGGGGGAGCTACTTTCTATCTCCCGATGGCGTGGCTAGATACTCACTGCTCGAAGGCGGAGTGGCCATCGGCGTTGATCTGGGCCTGGGGGTCGGCGAAGCCGCGCACGCCGGCCATGGTGCCGAAGTACTGCGCTCATGCCCGTCAGCCGGGGCCATCGAGGGGACCACCCTAAAAATACTACTGCTCAAAGAGCAACAAGGGCATGCATGTAGAAGATGGGCCATACGTGGTCAAAGGCCCTGTTCTCCTGCATGAAGAGGACGATGTGCTCGATGTCCTTCAGAGAGCCGGCCGCCGATGCCGTGGCTGCGAGGGCCGCCACGGCCGCGGCGTACGTGCTGGAAGTGGAACGCATCTTGCCACGTCAATGGGAGGCGAGGCGAGGCGAGTCGAGGCGAGTCGAGTCGAGTCGAGTCTAGTCGAGTCGCGTCGAGTCGAGTCGCGTCACTCCGGCTGGGCTGCGAGTCTTCGAGGTCGAGACCGCTCTCGGTACACGTCGCGAGGAACAGGAAGAGAGGAGGCTCTTAAGAAGAAGCAGAGCCAAAACTAGCTGCCCGGCCTCTCTCGGTCTCGCCGGGCCATGTTTTCTTCTTCTGGCTAGGCATAACGGATCCCAGGCACCACGTACGGAGTGCCTGTAGGTAATACCTGTCAGGAATAAGTGGTGCTAGGCAGTGGAGGCGGCATATTGCACCGCACGACGAGCAAGCTATCGAAGCCGCCCACGCGTCTGCTGGTCATGTTTCTCATCGCCGAGGAGCGCATCGGGCACGTGGGCTGGGCTGGGCTAGCTTCTAGCGTCGATCTGGGTTCCAGCGCCGATGGTCTGCCTGCCGGGGCCATCTGCCACTCACGAGAATGCTCACCGAGAGTACGACGGCAACAGAGACCAGAGAGCCAGGAAGCCGGCACGACGGTAAGGCGGAGGAATGTTGCTGGCCATTCGAAGTCGAGAGAGGATCCGGAGGCGTGGTCGACCTGCCAAAGGAAGTCTAGTGCGGCCTGCAGGTGCGCCGTTTCGTCTAGACTCCGAACAATTAGCTGTAGTTGCGGCGGGCGGGGAACGGACGGAGCGCGGACAAGCGTAGAAAGAAGTGTCCACCGACCGTGCCTTCCTCGTCGGGCAGGCCCGGCACGGCCAATCAAGACACAACGTGCTCCCCCGGACCCCGGGGCTTACGGACGTGCCGGCTGGCTGCAGAGGCACGTGGAAATAGCACGCTGCTCTGGCGAATCGCCTTGTACCAATTTGAATCACCTCTACTCTGTGAGAAGATCCTTCCGACTGTACGGTCTGTAGGATGTGTAAACTCCACAACTTTAATTATCGTCTCAATTTTTACGGAGGGCGCGCCATGCCTACCCAAGGTCGTACGCGCTCCCCACATTCCCAGCCCGATGGATCCGAGTCGGGCTCTCGGAGACTCGCCGTTCGACAATTAGGAATCGGGAGATTGGTTCCCTTCTTGTTGCGGTCTAGTCAGGGCGAGGTGCTGGCCAGCTCGGTACCTGCATATGTCCGTCGACTGAAACGCAACCCCGATAGCTCGGCATACATGGATCTCAGTGATCACCTATCTCGGTGCCGACATCTTTCGTCCCTCAGTCGACGTCGCGCTGCCCGAACTCGGTGACCAAGACGAGGAGCATCGCAATATGGAGAGACACCATTATCGCTGGAGAGCGTACTTCTGCCTCGGCCTCGCCCTACTCCTGCTCCTCGCCCTCAGCCTCGGCTTTAACCTCCGCAGGCCCCGCGCCGGCGCGGCCAGCAGTGATATCAAGTGGCCCGACACCCTGCTACGGCCGGACCCGCACCGGACCCAAGCCGCAGCTGGGCCGCGCCCTGTGCTGAGCCCGGTGGCGATCGAGGAGGATCGCGCCGGGCTCCGGACGCTGCTCTTCCCCGAGAAGCATGCCTACCGTCCTGCGACGACGATACGGCTCCAGTGGAATGTCACGATCGGTCGGCCCGCGCCGGACGGCGTCAGACGACCTGTCTACCTCATCAATGGTGAGCATGTGATATGTACCCCTACCTACAAGCCCCCCCCCCTCCTCCCTCCCCTATTTTGATGGTGGTCATAAGTAATATGCGTGCCGTGCTTGCTCACTATGCATTATCAAGCAATGAAGGCCAGTTTCCCGGCCCGACGGTGGAGGCTCGATCCGGCGACACGCTCGAGATCGAGGTGAACAACCTGGCGGACAACGACGAGGGCATCTCGATTCACTGGCACGGGCTGTCCATGAAGGGTGAGTGAGCACGCAATCGTGAGGATCGGGGCTTCTGTTCTTCCTTTCTTCCTCACCCCGCCGGCTGGGCTCTATTAATATCTACGGGGCCCAGGAGCGAACGACATGGACGGCGTCGTGGGCCTCACCCAGTGCCCCATTGGTGGCCAGTCTTGGCGGTTCACATACCGCTTCCGCATTGACGACGACCAGTCCGGGACGTTCTGGTGCGTTTTAACCTCTTGCCCCTTTGGCGTCGTCTTTTGAATAGCACGGTTCTCACGTGGTCGTATCTATGCACGCATATCGTAGGTATCACGCCCATTCCGGCGTGCACCGCGCCGATGGGCTCTACGGAGGTCTTGTGATACACAAACCCAACGCTCACGATCCTGCGAGAAGAGCTACGGCAGAAGACTACCATGTCGAGCAGCTCCTCCTCGTCGGCGATTGGTATCACCGGGAGGCCAAGGATGTTCTCGCCTGGTACGCGGATTACGGCAACTTTGGGGCCGACGTGAGTGGGAATGTTACCTAGCCTACCTTATTCAAAGTACCTTACCACATGGGGTAACTGACTCAATAGCAACGTCGGGTAGGCCGCCCCCGATTCCCTGCTCATCAACGGCAGGGGCTACTTCAACTGCTCGATGGCGGTCCGGGCGCGGCCGGTCGACTGTGCCGCGGTCGAGAAGCCGCAGGTGAAGCTGTACGGGGAGAGCGTACGACTGCGCGTCGTGAATACGGGGTACGCCACCACGGGCCTACCCTTTCCGTCCCTGACCTCGTTTCTACCTCACCAAGTAATATCTAACACCGAAGGACAGCGCCTCGGCCGGGTTCACCCTCGCCACGCCCCAGCATAAGATGAGAGTCATCGAGGTGGACGGGGGCAATCCCGTCGCGGAAGAGCCGTACGCTCGGTCCGTCGGGGTTCTGTACCCGGGCGAGAGGATGGACGTCGTCTTAAAAAGGGGGCCGGCAAGTCCACCACCGGCAAATTCCGAGCTGGTCGTGACACTCGATCGAGAGTACGTGGCCATACCATGACGTCAATCCTAGACTGAGCTACGGTTCCTGGCTACCTAGAACCAGACGTGCCTGATTCTGACACTCTGACCTCTGCGCGTAGGACCCTAAAGTTCAAGAACTTCGCCCTCACTCCGCGCCAATCCTTCCCCTTGATCTTCGCCCACGAAGTGCCCGCAAAGAAGGAGGAGGACGAAGACGACGAGGGCGAGGATGAGGACGAGGAGGAGCAGGAAGACGGCCGTATCCGGGGGGCGGAACCGGCACCCCACTTCGACCTCTCCGAGGCCGTCGGGCCCGCGGTGGTCGACGGCGCTATCCCGGAGGAGCCGTTGGAAAAGGCAGTGTTCTACTCCCGAATCGAGATCCTGGCGATCCACCATAACGTCCCGCTGGGCGTGGTCAACCGCTCGTCGTGGGTGGTCCCGGAGCCGGACGCGCTGCCGCTGCTCGCGCTGGACCGGAGCCGGTGGACCGGCATGAAGCACGGAGGCGACGCGAACGCGGTGCCGGCGCCGGGCGAGGTCGCGCGAGACGTCCCCTGGTTCCGGGACTCGGGTAAGGACAGGTGGATGGACATCGTGCTGAACAATCTCGACGAGAAGGGCCATCCCTTTCATCTGGTGAGTCCCCTGTAGGGCAGGGGCTGGTACGCTTGATTTTTTCGCAAAAAAGGACGAAAGTATTGACTCGCTTGCCTACAGCACGGCTACGGCTTCTACGTCGTCTCCTCGTACCGTGCGCGGACGGGCCACTACGAGGGGTACAATCCCTTCGACACGGGTGTCCCCCCTGCCGGCGGGGTGATGAACACGGCCAACCCGCTGCGGAAGGACACGGTGTACGTGCCGCGCATGGGGTACGTCGTGCTGCGTTTCCCGATGGACAACGACGGGCTGTGGCTGCTGCACTGTCACGCCCTGTGGCACCACGCCGTCGGCATGGGCGTGCCCCTGCAGATCGGGCAAGCCGTCGTCTCCGAAGAGGTCAAGCGTCGTGCTGGGCAGCTGTGCTCAGCGTGACCCGTAGTACTACCAAGCTGTTCTAGAAAGGACGTAGCATAGGGATATTCAGTACGCATATGCGGGTTTGCACTTCCAATATCTCATTATACAATACTGCCTAGTCCTCGCTCACGTCAACGCCGTCGAGTTCCTTGGCGATGCGGGCCTTGGTGTCCGCGTCCGCCCAGGCCATGTCGACGCCGTTCCGGGCCAGCCGGACCATGTCGGCCTTGGTGAAGGCGCAGTAGCGGTACACCTTCTCCAGGTTGCCGAGGATCCACACGTCATGCATGTAGACCGGGTCGTCGCTGGCGATGCAGAACTGCACGCCCGCGTCCCACAGCCGGCGGATCTTGGGGAAGAGCACGTCCGTGGGCGTGCGGCGGTGGTACGCGTGCGGGCACAGCGTCAGGCCGATGCCGCGCGCCTTGAGGCCCTCGACCAGCGCCGGCCGGTCGGCGGCGTCGAGCCCGTGGTCGATGCGCTCGGCGCCGCGCCCGTCCAGGACGGTGAAGATCGCCTCGGCCATGTGGTCGTACGTGTCCTTCTGCCCGAAGTCGCAGTGCATGGTCACGTGCAGCCCGTCCGCCCGGGCGCGCCGGAAGGCCGCGTCGAACAGCATCGGCGGGCGCTCGTACGCGTTGCTGGCCAGCCCGACGGCGTGGAACAGGCCCTTCCCCCCCGGCACAGACGACGCCGCCCACGGCCGCGCGGCCTCGTAGGCGGCGAGCCCGGCCTCGAGCGGCTGGTCGCGGATGAAGCAGAAGATCCAGTTCGAGGCGACACCGTAGCGGGCGAGGCCGTCGCGCTGGGCGCGGAGGTAGCCGTCCAGGACCGCCTGAGCGGGCACGCCGCGGCGCGTGTGGGCCTGGGTGTCGAAGAAGGGCTCGCAGTAGCGCACGTTCATGGCGGCGCAGCGGGCCAGGTACTCCATGGCCATCTCGTAGAAGTCCTCCTCTGCGCGCAGCACCTTGGACCCGGCGGCGAAGGCCTCCAGGAAAGTCGGCACGCCGGGCTGGCGGCCGTTCAGCTCGGGGCGGTGGTTGAAGGTGATGCGGTACGAGGCCAGCAGGTCCTCGTAGGTGGCGTAGGGCAGGGCTACACCGTTGCGCTGCGCCAGCTTCCAGCGCAGCGCCGGGCTGAGAGTGCCTTCGATGTGGATATGCAGCTCGACTTTGGGTAGCGCCGCCACGAACGGCGAGATCTCGAGGCCGTTCATTGCGGGGCAAGCCTCTCCGGGCGGCGTCGACTGCAGCTTTGGCTCGGCTTTACTCAGGTATGGATGGATTGAATGAGAAGGCGTGACGATACTATATGTCTAGCATCTGGTAATGGTACAGCTTCGTCCGAACCAGCAAGGCCCCCTTGAAGACCTTTCAGGGGCTCCCGAGATGCTCCCTCTTACCTCCTACACGAGGAGGTAGGACGTACCACGACGACAGCTGATATGTGGGTCCACCTACAAGTACTCCTTACTGGCACGCCTCTAGCTGGTATTGCCATCCAGATAGCTCTCTATGAAGGACATTTCAACTCCGTAGGATAGGAGTTTACGTCAACGCCAAGTTGTCACCCCTTCCATCTCTTCCTGTCCACCCTTCCCTTCCACAGCACAAGTGCCTTCTCCCCCTCCCATGCGTTTATCTCTATCTCGATAGGCCCTCGTCGCTACTCCTCCTAGAGAAGAAAAAAGCTTCGACGCTGGAGGAGAAAAAGCTGCCAAAGCCCGGCTACCCCACTGCGAGATCCGCGCCCCGGCTGCCGGGCCCGATCTCGGATCCAGCACGAGAAGCCCGAACTGGACGTGAAATCGGTGGATCCCCGCCGTTGATCCCCATCCTTGCCATCCTTACGGGTTTATCCCCGTTGGTCGGCACATCGCAATTTGGCCCCTCGGTCAGTCTGTCTGGGCCGGCTCTGATTTTTGTCTCCACGTACGCAAGAAAGGACGGAGTAGTCCGGCAAGTGGAAAGAGAGGGAGTCAGGATACTGTGCGAACGGACTATATCAGATCAAGAGAGACAAACATAAGGGGGAGATGGAAAGCCTTTTCCACGCTCTGGGGAGATAACGGAGCTGGACGCGGTGGGAGAGCCACCAAAAACTACGGTTCTTCTCGCCCCTGGTCCTAGCATATATGCCTAGGTACCTAGCCACGATAAGGTGAAGGAGCCCTAAGCTTAATTCTCCCGTAATACGATGCCCCAGACCAGCAACCTTATACTAGCGCGGCAGGACCATCGGAAGAGAGCAGCCTACGGCTACCTATTATCTACTTAGCTTCTTGGGGTAGTTGGACACGCTACACTGACTTTGATGAAAAGTCGCGCGTCCCTGGCACGCCTCGGTTAAGTGAACGCGGAAATGGGGGATACTATGGTTCGTTGGAAAATAGTACGAAGTACACTATCGGGTGGAGCAGCTGATACGTCGTATTTGCTCCTTAGTCCGGAGTTCACAGTCGTTGGCCGGTCAGACTTCTTATCTTCCGAGATTCAGTTCAGGTTGGCTTTGATGGCTATCGAGGGCACGTGGCACTGAGGTGCTTCTCCTCTGCGCGTAGATAGGTGAGTATAGGATCTTTGCGTTGGCATCTAGTGATATCCGTCTCATGCTGGGGACCGTCTTCCACCTCGATTGATCGGAGGGCGAGGCTAGTGCCCGAAAGGGAAGGACCGCCGAGGCCGAGACCGTGCGGCGGTGGACGCCGGCGCCGGCAGCGATAAGAGACTAGAGGCGGCCCTTCAGAACGCACCACATACGGCAATTTCCCACATTGACCAAATTCAACCCCGCGCCGTCGAGAAAAATCACGACCTCATGCGGAGACAGGCTAACATACTACCTAGGCGCCTAGGTAGTACTTGACGGAGCGGAGTACCCGACGGGTTAGCGGCCACCCGCCAATCGTTCGCCACGAAAAAGAAGCGGGGGGAGACGAGATAAGGCGAGAGACATGCAGGAAGGCATGCCGCCCTCCCCTCCCAGTCGTTGCCGGCCTGGCCGTTCTTCTGCGCGTGTCTTGTACGAAGGACGTGTGAGACCAGCGGGAGAATAAATAGGGGCCTGCCGGGACGAAGGCCCCTCACCCGGATGGCAGATGCGGACTTCGATTCTGCATCTTCCATACCGGACCGAACGGCGTCTGGAACCGGCCCTTCATAACGGCCAGCTGAACGAGCTTCGCGACGATGGCGGACGACTTCGAGATCGGGCGTGGCCCCGGGGCCGCCGACGCAGCGATGGCGAAGCGCGTGCTGCGCAAGATCGACTTCGTGATCATCCCCGTCCTGTTCTTCACCTACATGCTCAACTTCATGGACAAGACCATCCTGTCGAGCGCGTCCGTGTTCGGGCTGCAGAAGGACACGGTGAGTCCCACACTACACACTCCAAAGCAGGAGGTGCTCTCGTGCTGATCCGAATTATCGGCAGAACCTCGTGGGCCAGGACTACAGCTGGGTGTCGTCCATCTTCTACTTCGGCTACCTGGGCTGGGCGTATCCGACCACGCTGCTGATCGCGCGGCTGCCCGTGGCCCGCTACCTGGCGGGCAACACGCTGTTCTGGGGCGTGGTGGTGGGGCTGACGGCGGCGTGCACCAACTACGGGGGCCTGCTGGCGCTGCGCTTCCTGCTGGGCGTTGTGGAGGCGACGATCACGCCGGCGTTCATGTTCCTGACCACGACCTTCTACACGCGCGACGAGATCCCGACGCGCACCGGCATCTGGTTCTCGGGTAACTCCGTCGGCGGCCTGGTGGCGTCGCTGCTGGCCTTCGGCGTGGGCCACGTCGACGACCGTGTCGGGCCCTGGCGCTGGATGTACATCATCCTGGGCGTGGCCACCTTCCTGTGGGGCTTCGCCGTGTGGCTGCTGCTGCCGGACAGCATCTCGACCGCACGCTTCCTGACGCCCGAGGAGCGCCGGTTTGCGGCCGACCGCGTGGTGGTGGCCGGCACGGGCCGCACCGAGCACACGCGCTGGGCGTGGGAGCAGGTGCGCGAGTGCCTAGTCGACCCCAAGACCTGGTTCGTCTTCGCGCTGGAGATCCTGACCCAGATCCCCAACGGCGGCACCCAGAACTTCGCCAACCTGGTTATCACCTCCTTCGGCTTCACCAGCCTGCAGAGCACGCTGATCAACATCCCCTACTCGCTGCTCAGCGCCGCGCTGATCATGCTGACCGGCTACCTGGCTGGCCGCTTCCGCCAGGCCAACTGCCTGCTGGTCGTGGCTGTCGTGGTGCCCTGCGTGGTGGGCAGCGCGCTGATATACTCGCGCGCCCACGTGTCCAAGGGCGTGCAGCTGTTCGGCTACTTCCTCCTGGCCTTCGGCCCCTCCGCCATGCCACTGGCCCTGTCGCTGGTGCAGGCCAACACTCGCGGCGTGACCAAGAAAATGACCGTCACCGCGCTGCTCTTCCTCGCCTACTGCGCCGGCAACATGGCCGGCCCGCAGTTCTTCAAGGCCACCGAGGCCCCGACCTACAACACCGCCTTCCGCACCATCATGATCTGCTACGCCCTGACCCTGCTGGTCGCCCTCGCCCTGCGCGTCTACCTGCAGTGGTGCAACGCCCGCCGCGCCCGCGAGGACGGCTTCGAGGGCAGCGCCGGCGCCGCGGGCGCCGTCGGCGGCGGCAAGGTCGTCGACGTGGCCGGCACCTCGGCTAGCGTGGCCGACGTCGTCAACCACGTCGAGCTGCGCGCCGAGGACTACGAGGACGTCACTGATTGGAATACCCCAGGCTTCCGCTACCGCCTGTAGGGTACGTACAGTGTAAGAATGCGCCCTGGTCATAATAGCTGGGATGTCGAATAGACATCTGCTCCAGTCCTACGAATGTATCATAATGCCATTACGTGCAACATTCAGCGTGCTATTGCATTGTGGACTCTAATGAAAATAATTACGTATGTACCGTACGCAGTAACATTACGTACCTCCCGCGATTATCCTGGACTGCACGTTCTGGCCGCTTTCATGCAAATGCACTGGTACCCGTATTTCTCACGTGCGTGTAGGTATTACTGCCTCCTTTTGCGCCCTGGTTCTCATTAGATACCATTTGAAAAAGGCCGTCAAGGAAACGGATGTGGATGCTATACAGAGAAAAATAAACCCAACAGCTAATATGCATGTGTGTGTATATATTTTCGTAGGGGTGGGTGAAAGGGAAGAGCTGCAAGGAAAAGGGGGGGTTGGAATGCATCTCCAGTTTATGAGCCGCACATAACCGCAACTTTCAAATTTTGAACTTCAAAACGAAGCTACCTTGGCCGAGGTAAATAACGTCCGATTCCCCGAAACCCCGCTCACCCCTCTTTTAGCTACGCCCTTGCTGACGCGCGACAAACAGTGGTCTAAGGCGCCAGATTTAAGCCCTGGTGACGAAAGTCGCAGCGGTTCGAACCCGCTAGGTAGCATCATCTTTTTTTTTTCCTCTCTTCTCTTAGTAGAGGAAGGCTGGACATGAAATCCTCCTTCTTTCCCTCTTCTTCCCCCCCCTTTTTTTCTTCAAAATTCTACACATAATTAATTTATTCACAAGAGTATCCACTTTCACGTGGTTGCCGTAAATAGAATAGTAGCTCCCAACCGGCAAGTATAGTAGCCTCAGTGAGACGCCCATTTAGGTACGTGTCTATGGCGCACTCATCCTAGATCAGACCTGGGTCTAGCTGCCCGTCTCCTTGAGAGCCTCGGTCTAACTGCCCGTATCCCTAAGAACCTCGGACCAGTTCCTCCTCGCTCCCCTTTCTTGGGCCGTCACGGCCACGCCAGGCCAAGACCAAGGCAGACCAGGCCGGGCCAGGCCGGGTAAATCCGCATATTGGATGTATCGTAGCATCCACGGATGGGCGAGCAAGAGACAGCTCGAACGGCGCACCCGCTTCTATTAATATAAGTGACCGTCTCCCGTAAGGGCGTAGCGGAGCTGGAAGAAGAGGAAAGGAACTGGCACCTGGGCACCCCTATGAGCTTCTTGCGTTCAATGTCGTCTGTCTGCTTCGCTCGTGGAGTGGAGCAGCTCATACGACGTGCCATTCAGCTCGGCCGCGTCATCTCGCCTTTGCGAGTGGAGGCTCGGCTGCAGCGGGTGCGTCCCAACGGGTAGCGAGGTGGCCACCGTGAGCTCTCGCGCTGCTCCGCGGTAGGTGTCTCCTAAAGGGTGTCTCTCATTTAAGGTTTGGGTCTAGAACCTGAGGTGAAAGCAAGAGAGAGAGGCAGAGAGAAGACAGGGGGACGGGGGCGACGACTAGCTCGGCTAAATCATACCAAGAAAAGAAAAGAAGAAGAAATGGGAGGGCTAGTGTTTCGTTCCATTTAACCAAACTCGTCTTGCAACTGGTTGGCTGGCTCCTTCTAGAATTTCGCCCCCTTTTTTTTTATTAATGAGAGCCAAGACGACTTCGCCAAGACAGGTTGTTCATATTACCCTGGGGTAATTACTCGATGCGTGCCTAGGTACCTACCTAGGTGATGAGAGGCGTGAAAAGTCATCGTGGGTAATCCTCTTTTTCCCTCCCACGTTTCTCCTCTACGTTTTGGTTTCTTCATGGAGTAGAGGGGATGGATCTCGACTTACCTGCTTCCATAGCATGTTGATGTACGTAAGGTATTAGCTAGTGGAGGCATACCAATATAGGAGCGAGCCGGCATCGTGCGTCCCCAGATGCCTAGATGCACAGATTCCCCGATTCCCCGGTGCCGAGCAGAAAGCTTTCGAGACGGGCCGTATCCGGGGTCGCGTAAGGAGGTGCCTAGGGAGGGAGTTCCTAAATAGAAACGAGAAAACCAGGTGACGTGTTATGACGAGACACCACACTACTACTGCTGCTGCTGCTTCCGTGCCCACCAGGTGTGGACCGGGCGAGATCTGCCTTTTCTTTTTCTTTTTCTTTAAGTGTGTGTATGTACGCGAACACCTGTAAATAAGGGAGAACGGTGCCGGGTCATGGGCCGGTTTGCATCGCTACCTACAGGTACCTAAGGTACTTCACTTATATACCGGCGTCGCGTCGCGCACCTACTACGGTATATCGCTCACTATTTAGAAAGGCACCTACCTACCAACTGCCTGCTTGCTGCTGTTCCGGCCGCCACCCGGTCTCTCATTCTGTCTCCCCCCCCCCGCCCAACCTACAAGTATCCGCTACGATTCCTGGCGGAGTGAGGAGAAATGGGCTCCGCAAGCGCACCCCCAGCGGCAACGTCAGGGCCCTCGTCGTGGGCGTCCGTGTTGCTCATCGCCTCGGTCTTGTGCGGCCATGTCGCGGCGGCGGCCTGCCCACGGAGCGTGACGGCCAGGGCGGGCGACTCGTGCGCTTCGCTGGCGGCTGCCAACGGCATCACGGTATCGCAGTTCGTGCAGAGCAATCCGGGCCTCAAGGGCTGCGCGCTGACCGCCGGGGCGACCTACTGCGTCGGCGGAAGCGGTACCAGCGCCGACGCGCCCGCGTCCCCTTCGCAGCCGTCGTCGCCCCTCCCACCGAGCTCGGCAGCGTCGAGCAGCTCTTCCGGTGGTAGCAGCAGCAGTCCCGCCCCTCCTCCTCCCCCTCCTCCGGCGGGTGGGCTGATCCCGAGCCCCGACGGCAGCGACGGCATATGCGGGAACGGCTACACGTGTCTGGGATCGCCGTACGGCGACTGCTGCTCGGCGAACGGGTACTGCGGCAACGGCACCGACTACTGCGGCGAGGGTTGCAACCCGGCCTTCGGCGCCTGCGGTGGGGGCAGCGGCGGCAGTTCTCCGCCGGATGGCTCGGCGGAGACGGTCACGGTCACGGTCACGGCGGCTGCGACCCCGCCGCCGCCGCTGACGGTGACCGTGACGACGGTGGTGACGTCGGTGCAGACGAGCACGCGCACGGTGACGGCTACGGCGCCGGCGCGGCCCACGCAGACGCTGCCGGGCACGAACCGCAACTGCAACCGGTGGTACCAGACCAAGACGACGGACAACTGCCGTGCCATCGCCCGGGAGTACGGCATCTCCGTGTCGCAGCTGTACAGCTGGAATCCTAACGTGCGTCCTTCCCTCTTTCACTGTCCTCCTTTGCTGTCTTTTTTTTTCTTTTTCTTTCTTTTTTTTTTTTTTTGCAGTACTAAATACCAGGGTAGTTCGACTGCGACGACTTCGAGGACCTGGCAGGGAACTACATCTGCGTGGGGGTGTCGTCGCCCTTTGCGCGGGGCGTGGGTCCCCTGCTCGGCGCGTAATAAGGGCGAGCACATCTCATGATCTCCATCAGGACCGGGGGGAGGAGAAACAGTCGAACTGCATAGCAATAACAGCAATATATATGAAATCATTACGCGCCCTGCCTGCCTGCGTTTTGTTCCGCTCACTTCCCGACGACGAGGACGCCCATGTGCGGCCCGAAGACGTAGTAGTCCTTCCAGAAATCGGGGCCGGTCTTGTCCAGGGCGCGCTGCGAGATAGTCATGTCGCGCCACTGCAACGTCCCGCGCAGGCCGCCGCGCCGCGCCGCGGCCTCGTACACGTCCTTGCTGAGGTGGTAGTTGTGGAAGGATACCTTGGGCTCGCCGTGGCCGATGACCTCGGTCTTCCAGCCCTCGCCCGAGGCCAGCCGCTCGTAGTAGTCGATAGTGACGCCCCAGCGGCCGGGCTGGCGCTGCTCGAAGTCGCGCGTCTTCTGTGCGAAGGCGTCCACGTCGGAGACGGGGTGGGGGGTCACGCCGACGAAGACGCCGCCGGGCCGCAGGTTGGCGGCTACGGTGGCCAACATGGCGGCCATCTCGTCCAGGCTGCCGGCGTAGTTGAGCAGCCACGAGCCGGTAACGAGGTCGAAGAGTTCCGCCTCGTCGTTCCCGTCCGCGTCGTCGGCGAGCCGGCCCAGCGTCGCGGCGTCGCCGACGCGGAACCTCAGCGTGCCGGCGGCGATTTGCGGCGCGGACAGCCGCTCTGCCGCCGCCACCATGCCGGCGGAAAGGTCGACGCCCACCACGGACCCGGCTCCCCACTCCAGCAGCTTGCGGCTGTAGAAGCCCGTGCCGCAGGCGAGATCGAGCACGCGCGGCCGTCGGCCGGAGTCGGACGCGGACAGGTACGGCTGCACCGCCGCCTGCAGGTTGTCCGTCTCCAGGAGCGAGGTCGGGAACTGCTTGAACACCTCGTAATCCGACCCGATCTCGTCATACTGGGAGGCCATGTCGAGGGAGTAATATGTACGTACAGGATTGTAGAGGAATATGAACAGAGGAATAAAGGAGAAGGGGGGGATGAACGGAGACCTAAGCAAGCCGATGCTAGATGGCAGGAAATAGCTTGAGGGAAACAAGAAGAAGGTAGATAGGCAGTCTCGTATACTAATAATATTAAGCAATAGCTCGTCGCTCGCTGTTAGCTCGCTCTCTCGCGACGAAGGTTAGGCTGGGCCAGGTAGGATCGGATCCGTCCGCACTGCAGCTGACGGCTCCGGGGCCCGGCCAATCACGGGCCTGGCGCACGCTCTCTCCCCTCCTTTTCCCTCTCTGGGATGACGGGATCGCGGCAACCAGGAGCTCGGCGGGTTCCGCCGTGGGGGATTTTTTGGGTGAACCTTTGGACTTTGCCAATACAGCTAAGAGCAGCATTACGCTGCCGATTATTTTATTTGGTAATAGCTACATCCGTTGGGTGCGTTGCTGTCCCGGACGGGGTGCCTGGGTTTGGCTAGCCCGGTCTGCCGCTATCGGCGGCCAGGAGGTATCTCGGATAGATAGGTGGTCAAAAGGCTTAGAGTGCACGTCCGGAACAGGGCGGTAAGGCGCGGGGGGTAGTATTACGGGTATGTGCATAGGAAACGTAGGCACGCAGATCGAGTGGAAAGAAAGCAGAGGCACGGTGCTTCGGGATGATGATTCGAAGTAGGATAAGATGACCATATAAAACATCCACGAAGTCGGCCTGCATACACTGGCATTCACTAGTATTTTCGTCCCCCCCCCCCCCTCCCCCCCCCCTCGCTGCCTAGTTAAGACGCCTCGGCATTCTCGCGCTCGCCCACGCGAGGGTCGAGCTCCTTCTCCGAGCTCGTGGGGGGCGGGAGAATGGCCTGTGTTTGTAGTACTGCGTCAGAACGTCTACCCGTCGAGCGTATCCAGGAAGTCGGACGCGAGACTTACCGCCTCCGTCACGGGGCTGGGGATGACAGCCGCTCCCTCGGCGATAACGGGCGGCGCTCCCTCGGCGGGGGCGGGCGCATTCGCCGCTCCGGCCGCTCCGGCCGCTCCTCCGCCGGCTCCAGCACCGGCAGCAGTGCCGGCGCCGGCCCCCTGCAGGGCGTCGATCACGGCCCCCACGCCCTTCTCGCCGCCGAAGGTGAGGGCGCCGTCGCCGACGACCAGCGCGGGCGAGTAGGCCCCGAGGTTGATGTTGAGGGGCAGCGGAGCCGTCCGGGCGACCGCCGCGAGGAGCAGGGCCCGGACGAGGAGGGATTGGGAGAGCATCGTCTCTGCCGGAGGGTGGTCTGCGAAGACTGTACTCTTTTTCCAGAGGGGTAGAAAGAAAGAAAAAAGGAAAGGGAGGCCGATGCACCGCAGGCTGATGGGGTAGTACGTAGAGCGCAGCTCTTACTCTCCCAAGAACGAAAGGAAAGGGAAGAAAGAAAAGAAAGGGATCTCCGAAAAATTAGGAGCGATCACCTAGAAGCCAGAGTGAGGGAAGTTGAACGAAAAGAGAGAGAGAAAGAAAGAGTCGAACATTCTTCTTATTCTGCACTTGCCGTCCTCCCTTGGGTGGGTGGCTTGCCGCATGTGCAACCGGCCAAGAGCCCAAGGCTTGTCGTGCGTTTGAGTCGTACCCGGGCCCACCTGTTATTGCGATTGCACCCTGCGGCGCTTTGCGGCGGCGCGTCTGCTATTCCTCCGCCCAGGCTGCTGGTGAAACGGACAAGGCCGATCGACGAGTGGCGGTTGGATCGCGGGGAGAGGGGGTGGGTTCTTGGCGTCTTAGATTTTGCGGCCAAGCTGCGCCGATGGCTGGTCCGAGAGATAAAGCCGGAGGCTCGGCTCCTGGGCGCTGCTTTGCGTATCCCTGAACCCAATCCGAGGGCCATTTCAGTAATACGCACTGTTGTCCCGGTGAAACCTGTTGTCCAGTGAGACTTGTCGCCCTGTGAGACTTGTCGCCCAGCGAGACTTGTTGTCCAGCGAGACTTGTTGTCCAGTAAGACTTGTTGTCCCGGTGAACCTAGTGAGGCTCAAGACTGAGCCTGATGTTTCGACGTTTCCACAGGCAGCTGACAGTCTCCATATTAAACTGCGTGACCGAGCCGCGTGGCGGTGCACTGTGCAACGATGTGATTCCTGCACGCCACAAACTTCTTGGATATGCCGATCGTGTGGCTCAGGATTTCCGACGACTATGGATCTCGTGCAGCCTCGCCGGTGCTATACTACAGGCGCCTTGCCCGAAGAAAACCGGAAAAAAGGTGGCAAAAAAGGGAGAGAAGGAAAAAATTGGCCTAGGCGGGGAACGACGAAAGCTGTCGACAGGGATGGAAGGTCGTGAGGTGAGACCGTTTGTCGGACGTAGGTCTATTCAATCCTACCTCGGACGCTCTCGCATCTGAGAATCCGGGAAGTAAGATCGCCCTCTGTCTGATATGCCGAGGGCGCTGGCGTCTACCTTACTCAAGCCCAACGACACATTACCGATATGCTGTCCCCGTGCGGCTCGATTCCGCACGGAGCTGAGGATATTAAGTCCATTTGGTGGTCAATGCTTACCTGTATACGGGTAGGTTGCTCAGAGTTCGTTCCCCTCATAGACTGACGCAGCAAGTCTCACTACCTGTCACTATCTGTCGCTGGTAATAATGCCTGTCGCTGCCGCGGTATCATCCCCTTGCGGTGTGCTCGGTGCTGTTGGTGGAGGAACGAGGCCGCGGATGGTATATATACTCGTACCTAGGTAGTAATGCCGAATGTGTGTCATCGAGTATGCCCGGCCGGGTGAAACGCATGGACGGCGATAATGGGTGCAAGCTGGCTTGCGCTGGGACGCGAGGCCGGTTTCTAATTATGGAGGTGATGCTGCTCTCGAGCAACTCGGGACCGAAAGCGAGACTCGGCCGGCAGCGTCGCCACTTGCCGACGGCTGTGGACACCCTCTAGCGCGAACCAGGCGTTACGAGTACCTCCGCGAGCGATGCTGCCGCGTTGGGAAGTTAATCAACGGGGAACCCTGGAAGGGTGGAGAGGCTGCGGGGTAGAGGTACCTAGCGTGCCTGGGCAGGCACTTACGTAGGCAGGTACCTGCTCCGTATTACCTCCGCTCGCGCCTCAGACGGGAACCGCTCCCTTCCAGCCCGCGAGCCGGAGGGCCGGCGAGGTCGGGGAGCTGGCGCCTGAATGCAGAGCAAAGGCGCTACCGACGACGAGCCTCCGCACGCTCCCCCACATCTCTACTTGCCTATATTAGCTACCCCGTCCACAACTCCCCGCAGATGGCGCCCGTCCAGACGGGCCACGCTCGCTCGCCCACGGATGCAACCTCGGGGAGATTCGCTCGAGGCAGGATAGGACAGGGCGAGGCCAGGACGAGGACAGGACGAGGATAGGACAGCCGGCCAGCAGGCCAACAGGGACACACGATCATGGAGGAGGATGGCGACAACCGCCACGAGGGCGACCGGGCCCCCTCCCACCAGCACAACCCTGCTCCCGCCGCCGCCGCCTCCGCCGCCACCGCCTCGGCCCAGCGCCACCACCACCAGCAGAGCCAGAACCAGCACCAGCACCAGCAGCAGCAGCAGCAGCAGCAGCAGCAGCGCCAGCGACAGCACCGCCGGCGCCGCTCGCCCGACAGCGGCAGCAAGAGCCTGAGCCCCTCGGAACCGGACCCGAGCGCAGCTGGCAGCGGCGTGCCCTCGGCGAAGCGCCACAAGAGCCGGGCGCTGGCCTGCCGCGAGTGTCGCGACCGGAAGGTCCGCTGCGATGGGACGCGCCCCGTGTGTGACACGTGCAGAAGGCGAGGCTGGGGCAGAGATCGCTGCATCTATCCCGACGGCGACGGGCCCATCGCCTCGAGCACCAGGTGCGTCTTTCTCCGCCAGTCTCTCTTGTCTCTCTTCGTCTCGCTCTCGGTCCCCCAACCCCCCCCCCCCCCCCCCCCCCTCTCCCTACGGCGTCACCCGCCATCCCCCTTTCCCATTCGTATTCTTTCTGCCACCGCATGCGCACACGGAGAGGGACGGTGCTGACTCTGGTCCAGCTACGTGAGGGCGCTGCAGAAACGAGTCAACGAGCTAGAGACGCTACAACGGCAGCGCGCACCAGTAAGTCGATATTGTCCGTGGTAGTCGATATTGTCCGTGGTAGCACTTCCCGCGCGTACCCGCTGCTCACCTCGCTGCTCACCTCGCAGGCGGACGTCATCGTCCACGACCCCGACAAGATCGACCAGATCATCGCCACCCAGACGACAGAGCAGTACCGCCAGAACACCCCGGGCTCGTCGGGAACCGGCCCGTTCGGCGCGCAGGCGGGCGGCAGCAGCAACCCGCGGTACGACTCGCAGGCCGCGGCCGCGCCCCGGGACGCCAAGCCGCAGCAGCCGGCCTCGGCGTACGCGCTGGACGACTCGGGGTCGTCGGACACCCTGCACAGCCCCGCCCCCCTGGGCCAGTCCAGCTACGCCAGCTTCATGGTGCAGGCCGAGGAGACGCTGGCGCGGCAGCCCTCGGGGGCCGACTCGCGCCGGGAGTCCTACTCGAGGATGCTACCGCCCATCCGGTCCATCTTCCCGCACCTCCAGTCCAAGGACAAGACGCGCAGCCTGAGCAGCACCGCCCTGTCCAACATGATGCTGCCGCCCCGCGCCGTGGCCGACGAGCTGCTGCAGAGCTACTGGGACTGGGACAACGTCATCATGCCCTTTGTGCACCGCACGCTGTTCGACGCCAGGCGAGTACCCGTCGCCCTATCCCTCCTCACCCCATCGACCCAAACTGACTAGCCGCGACGTATGTATCAGATATCGCGTCTTGTGGGAGGAGGCCCAGCCCGGCGGGTCGCCCACCTTCGACACGGCCGCCCTGTACTGCCTGCTGGCCTCCATGATCGCCGTCGGCCAGCTCTTCACCTCGCCGACGTCGCCGCAGAGGAGCCCCGACTCGGTGGGCTGGCCCTTCTACGAGCGGGCCAAGAGCATCATCTTCTCCGACCTGCTGGAGACGGGCTCGCTGCAGGTCGTCCAGGCGCTGCTGCTGATGGCCCGCTTCCTCCGCCGCACCGGGCACTTCCACGAGAGCTGGGTCTACGCCGGCCTCGCCCACCGCATAGCCGAGGGCATGGAGCTGTACGTGCCGCTGCGCAATGCGAGCCAGGCCGAGAGGGAGGAGCGGCGGCGCACCTGGTGCGGCTGCAACTGGATGGTCCGGTGCGTTTCGAGGGTCCCCCTTACCGACAAATACCGTATGCAGGCTTATCACACTAACGCCGATAAAAAAAGGATGCAAAATATCGCGTACGGCTATCTGGCCACGGCGGGCCTCGCCAAGATCCTGCCTCTGCCCCAGGAAGTCGACGACGAGTGCATGTCCCTCGACGTCTCGGCGCCGGACAACCCGCAGCCGCCCGAGGTGCCGTCGCGGGTCTGCTTCTTCGTGCGATCGGTGGAACTGTCCGACATTGTCAACTACACGATCCGGTACCTACCCGTGCCCCCTTGCCCGAGTGTACCTATGAATTGCCAATACTAAACGGTAACGCCACGCCCCAGATCTCTGAGCCTCGACTCGACCAGCCCGCAGGCGACGCGGCTGCCGAGCTCCGACTTCTCCGAGCTCCTCTTCGAGCTGGACCGGCGACTGCAGCTCTGGCACGACAGCCTCCCCGACCACCTCCGGATGCTCAGTGTGCCCCCCGGCAACCCGCTGGAGCGGCAATACTTCATCCTCCGCTGCCGCTTCCTCGAGGCGCGGATCCTGGTCTTCCGGACGGAAGTCATGCGCCTGGCGCGGAACGAGGAGGCGCAGACGATCGCCCTGTCGACGCCCCTGCGGCGGTCCTTCGCGCGGGGATCGGTCGAGACTTGTCTGGGGAGCATCAAGGAGATGGTGGACACCGTCTCCATGCGGAACGACAGCCGGCTCATACCGCCACGGCGCCACATGATCTACTGTAAGCCCATCTCTGCCTCTTCTCCTTCTCTCGCTTCTTCTTCTCCTACTTCTTCCCCTTCTCCTACCCTAGCTACGATTAACGATGCGCGCGGCAGGCTTCCTCACCAACGGGACCATCATCGCGATGATCCTCCGCCTCCCCTTCTTCCGTGAGCTCTTCTCCCCCGAGGAGCTCGCGTTTCAGAAAACGCAGTTCTACCGCGTGCTGCGGTGTCTCGAGGCAATGGACCAGCCGGAGCTGCGTATGCCCCGCAAGCCCGCCGACATCCTGCGGTCCATGCTAGAAGACGGCAGCGGTGGCGATGCCGGCGCCGACGTGGGCGTGCCGTCCCTGGGCGGCGGCGGCGTCGGGCCAATAGGGGGAGGAGCGACGGGGGACGACGTCAGCGGCGGTGGCGGCGCTGGTGACATAGCACTGCAGCACTTCAAGCGGGCCGAGCACCACCTCAACGGACCCTCGATCATGCCGGGCGCCGGGACGCCGGGCCACGGTCACGGCCTCCTCACCAGTCTGTCCGTGCACGCCGGCGGGCTGGGCGGGGTGCAGGCCGGCGAGGTGGGTGGGGTGGGGGCGAACGAGTCAGACGTGTGGGCGTCGGGGAACTTCGCCGACGTATTCGGCTACTACGCGAATCTCTCCGAGATGGGCCTGGACGATCTGGGCATGCGCGGAGGGCCGGGCAACGTCATGTCTTTCTGGTAGGGGATGCTGGCTACTATATCCCGGATGCGTCTCTTTATCTCTCGAAATTCTTGTAGATACCAGTAGGTGCTTTGAGCCTTGCGAGCTCTGTGTAGTGTAAGAAAGGTCTAATGAATGTATGTAGTATTCCGTCCTTTTATAAGCTGTACATTCAGATATCTATTAGCAGGTAAAGTGCATGTATTCTCTGATCTTGAAGTTTCACACAGTGGGAGTTTTTTTTACACGGTGCGGTCATGTGATATTATCTAGCGGCAGGCAGTCGCGACCAGTCGGGGAGACATCGGCCTGCAGTCGTGCCTTCCCGCATCTGCATCTACATATAGGCCGTATGTTGCAGTTTGATGTCCACGGGTAACTCTGTCTCTCCGTTTTCCGCACGAACCTCTATTTTCCACCCCTCTTCAATATTAGAGCATTCCCCATTACTTTTTCTTTCCCTTTTTTTCTCCCCCCCATCTACCAGCATCTCCTTCCATTGCAAGACTGCAGCTTAGCACGCCGTCGACAACGAGATAAAAAAAATTCAAGATGGTCGCCTCTCCCAAAGAGGAAGGGCAAAGGCCGCCTGCCGACGCCCTCATGGCATGTACTGTGGGCTGCTGCTCGTCTGCGCCCCCCGAGGTGGAGGTGGATGATGCCATCTCGAAGTGCGAGGATAGCTGCTGCGAGGACGGCTGCTGCGGCGCCGAGGAAGAAGAGAAGGAGGCTCCCTCGCCGTGCGCGGCCGGCTGTTGCGATGCGGGTTCGGGTGAAGATGACGTCGCCGCATCGGCTGTCAAGAGCGACGGCGATGGCTGCTGCGCCGGCGAGGCGGGGGTGGCCCGCGAGAAGACAAAGACGCAGGCCCAGGTCGCCGACTCAGACTCGTGTGCTGGGGGGTGCTGCAGTGGCTCTGTTGCTTCCCCGGAGACAGGGCGCGGGGATTCCTGCTGCGCTTCGGACGAGGGAGAGGGCGAGGTCGAGGAAAAGGGGAAGGAGAAAGAGGAGACGCTGAGTTCGGGATGTACTGAGTGCGATGAGAAGTCGGAGATGGGGAAGCCTTGCTGCGATGGTGAGCCATTTCTCCCCCTCTCCAGTTTGCCGTGTTAACCATCCGCCGTGCAGACTCTTGCCTAGTCCGCCTCGCCGTCCGGGAATGCAACGAGAGCGACGAAGGGCCGGCCGAGAAGCCCTGCCAGGAACACCTCAACGCGGCCCGGAGCCGCTACGGCCACGTCCTGGAGGCCCTCGGCTGCATCTGCCGCGCTCTCGCCGCTCTCAACCTCGAGAGCTGTTGCGCCGGCCAGGAAGGCCGGCTGGCTGCTGCTACGCGCCGGTACTCGCCGAAGCCTAGGGGCTCGAGCAGCAGCAGCATCCGAAGGGCTTCCCGCGAGTCCCTCTGCGGAAAGCGTCGGTCCGCAGTGTCTTCTAAGAAGAAGGCTGCTGCTGGTGGTGGCATATGTTGTTCCTCCGCAAGCGGCACGCGCTGCGATGGCAGAGAGGTGGAGGTCGATGCCGGCGCGCCTGACGCATGCTGCTCGCAGGAGAAGGGGAGCTGCAGCGACGCTCCCTGTTCGACCACGGACTCGAGGGCGGACATTGTGGCCCCCGATGCCGCCGATGTGGAGAAGGGCCCCGGCTTGCGGGAGCATCTTGCCCTCAGCATCCAAGGCATGACTTGCACGGGCTGCGAGACGAAGCTCCTCCGGACTCTCGGGGCCATCCCCGGCGTGTCCAACATCCAGGCCAGCCTGGTCCTGTCACGGGCCGAGTTTGACCTGAACACAGCCGTGGTCACGTCCGAGGAGGCCATTGCTCGCCTGAAGCGAGCGACGGGATTCGAGTGCGAGCCGCTGTCCAAGGGCGGCCACGAAATCGAAGTTCTCGCCGTGGCGCCGCCCCTCGAGTCTCTGCCCCTCCCGCAGGGCGTCACGGAGGTCAAGGCTGCCGGCCCGGACCGGGTCCGCATCACGTACGACGCTAAGCTCATCGGCGCCCGAGACATCGTCACGCACGCGTTTGGGCGGCCGCTGGCCCTGGCCTCCCACCGTCCGGACCCGACCATCGACGCGGGCCGGCGGCATCTCCGACAGGTGGGGTGGATGACCGCCTTGTCCGCCGTGCTCACGATCCCCGTCCTCGTGCTGGAGTGGGCCCCTCTCCCGCCGCACGAGGTTCTCTACGGCTCCATCTCACTCTCCCTGGCGACCATCATCCAGCTCGTCGTCGCAGGCCCCTTCTATCCGGCAGCCCTCAAGAGTCTTGTCTTTGCCAGGGTGATCGAGATGGATCTGCTAATCGTCCTGAGCACCAGCGCTGCGTACATCTTTTCCGTCATCGCCTTTGCCCTGCTCGTCCGAGGTTCGCCACTGTCGACCGGCGAGTTCTTTGAGACTAGTACGCTGCTGGTCACGCTCATCATGGTCGGGCGCTACGTCAGCGCACTGGCGAGGCACAAGGCCGTCGAGTCCATCACCATCCGCTCGCTGCAACAGCAAACAGCCGTCGTGGTGGGGGTTGGCGGAAACACCGAGGTCATCGATGCGAGGCTCCTCCAGTACGGGGACGTCTTCCGCGTGCTACCGGACTCGCGCGTCGTCACGGACGGCACGGTCCTGTCGGGAACCTCGGATCTCGACGAGGCCATGATGACAGGCGAGGCCAAGCCGGTGGGTAAGAAGGCTGGGTCCGCCGTCGTGGCGGGGTCCGTGAACAGCTGGGGCGCCCTCGACGTACGGCTCACGCGGCTGCCGGGCGACAACACCATCAGCACCATCGCCAACATGGTCGACGAGGCCAAGCTGTCCAAGCCCCGGATCCAGCGCACGGCAGACCGCATCGCGGGCTACTTCGTGCCTGCCGTATGTGCCCTGACCATCATTACCTTCGTCTGCTGGCTAGCCGTGGGCATCGCCAGAGACGGCCTCGGCGGCTCCGAGGCGGCTGTGAAGGCCACTACGTAAGTAAACTCTTCCTGGCACTCGTCTCCTTTGACTGACAACCTGCCTCTGACAGTTTCGCCGTCGCCGTCCTCATCATTTCCTGCCCCTGCGCTATCGGACTCGCCGTGCCCATGGTCATTGTCATCGCCGGTGGCGTGGCGGCCGACCGGGGCGTTGTCTTCAAGACAGCCGAGGCGGTCGAGATCGCGCGCAATGTCACGCACGTCATCTTCGACAAGACAGGCACCCTCACTCGAGGGAAGCCGGCCGTCGTCGGCGAGGCGTTCGTGGGAAGGAGCGTCGACCAGCAGCAGCAGCAGGGCTTAGCTTCGGACATCCTTGGCCTCTTGTTGGACAACAAGCACCCCGTTTCCATGGCCGTTGCGGCCCACTTGAAGTCGAACGGGGTCGTCGCCTCCAAGATCCGTAACAGCCGGACGCTCACGGGGAAGGGAGTCCAAGGAGTGAATGCGAGTGGGAAGTCCATCAAAGCCGGAAACGCACAGTGGCTGGGGGCCGAAGCCGAAGCACCGGTGCTGGAACTTCTAGGCGCGCTCGAAGGCCCTGAAGACGACGGTGGTGGCGGCGGCCTTGCCGCGTTCTGCATCACGGTGGACGGGTGCCTCAGCGCGGTGTTTGCTCTTCGAGATGTCCTCCGGCCGGAAGCCGGCGAGGTAGTGTCTGCTCTTCAAAAGCGCGGAATAGCTATCTCGATAGTCAGCGGCGACGACAAGGGGGCCGTGCAGTTTACCGCCACCCAGCTCGGCATCCCGCCGCCGTGCGTAAAGTGGAGGTGCTCCCCTGAAGACAAGCAGCGCTACATCCAGGATCTCCTGAGGGCCGACAATGCTACCTCTCGTTCCCGCGGTGACACGGGCATCCTTGCTTGCTTCCGAGCACGCTCGTCGCCGAAGCCGGTGGTCATCTTTATCGGCGACGGTACTAATGACGCTCCGGCACTGGCCGCAGCCACCATCGGCATCCATATGTCGTCCTCGTCCGACCGCGAAACCAACGCGATCGACTCCGCTGTGGCACGCAGCGCCGCCGACGCCGTGCTCGTCCGCGCCGACCTCCGTGGCCTGCTGGTCCTGCTGCGTCTCTCCCGGGCCGCGATGCGCCGTGTCGCCTTCAATTTCGCCTGGTCCGCCGTTTACAACGTGTTCGCCATCCTCCTCGCCGCGGGAGCCTTCGTTTCCGCGGAGAAGCAGCGCGGCAGCGACGCCGTGGCCGTGAGGATACCGCCGGCGTACGCGGGCCTGGGCGAGATCGTGAGCGTCCTTCCCGTCATCGTGGTTGCCGCGATGCTCAAGTGGGTGCGGCTCGAGTAGGACCGAACTCCGCGACGCACACAGATTATATAATAGGAAAGCTGCCGGCCTGCTTAGGTAGAAATCGAAGAGCGGTCCAAACCATAGACCGGTTTTTCATGCGGATATGGTGCCCAAAGAGGTTCTCGCGAGTAGCATCTCATGACGCACGTGACCGACATAGGCCACAGCTCCCTTGGTCAACCCCCTTTTTGTCTTTCGGACAATCGAAGAGTACCGAATACTGTGGGGAGGCAACGTGTAACCCCTCTTGCATTGCCCCGGACCGAGGTGGCCCACGGCTTGAAATCTCTCGTACCGATTGTGGTGCTGCTTGCTGACGACGCTGGGGAACGAGGCACTGATAATCAGCGGGGTTTCCGCAGGCTTCCTCGCCTTTTCTACTAGCCTTGCCCCCCTTCCATCTTCCTCATACGATTCGGAACTAAACAATCGAGGGATGGGATCATGTTCATATATCCGACGCCCCGCGAGACGCGTCCATCATTATAAATCCAATCATGTTCAGCCTGCGGAGGCGGCGCTGTGCTCGCTCGCGGTGGTCACGTGCACGGGGAGTTCGTACATTGGCGCTGCCCAGGCGTTCGAGGACAGCCAATCAGGCAGCTCCCCGACATGTGAGGATACCGATCACGCAAGACGAGATGCGGAGACGGAGACTCGGACGTCCGAAAGCACCGGTTGGGGAAAAGGGGGCCGTCTCCGCGAGATATAATGGAGGGGAATTCCCATGGATTCTATCCCATCTCTGAGATGAGTATTCGACTATGCTAATACTACTACTCCTACATTTTTTTTTCCTCTCTAAGCGAACCTCACGGCAAAACCTCCCGCTCGCGTCATCCTAGGTCTTGTCCTCTCCCCTTCTTAGGGGAGAGGAGTCGAAGCGAAGCGAACTTATGAGGCCCTTGGGATGCGCTACTTAACTAGGCTACGAAGAACAAAGCATAGCAGCTACTCGCTACTGCCGAGGTCGCATACGAACAGCAACGAGGTCCTCGCGGATCAGCAACCTGCAGCCCTTTCTCAGCGAGGACGCTATCTCGCCGCCGAGCCACGCACACACACGCGGCTGGGAACTGCATGCACGAAAACGTGTTGCGTCGTGTCCTGATTATCCGTCTATCGTGTCGTCTTGTGTTTGCGTACATTCCCATTCTATCCTATCCAATCTCATATCTTTGCGTATTTACCCGGCATAAGCAGCGAAATCAAGGCCGGAAGACAGGCGGGCAGGCAGATCATCCTCCTCGACTATACCCTACTCTCCGATGAAATACCACCACCACCACCAGCAGAAGCTCTCTTGCCTCTCCTCCCCCGCCCGCCCCTAGCGGATCGATAATTACGTTTCCCCCTTATATGGGTTGAGATGGGGCGAGTGTGCGGGCTATCAGAGGGTAAGAACAGAACAGAGAAAAGAGAGAAAGACGAGAAAAGTGGAAGGGCGAGTGCGAGCAAGAGAGAGCGAGAGTGAGAACCCGTACTCAAAAACCCCGGTTGGGCAATTGTGAGCGCCATCAGCCGGCCCGCACGGCACATTCGATTAAGCGGCAGGTAAGTGTTTCCAGCAAAAGGGTAATGTATGTAATTACAGATATGCACTTAATAATCGAAAAGAGCCGAGAACGAGAAGGGGAAGGGCAATCAAATCAAAGATTAAATCAACGTCGCTGACGATGCGTTATATCCTAGTATATCCACAACCAGTGCCGAGAGCCTCTCTTCTCGATCACGAGACATCCTCTCTTGCGAAGGGGTCTCATTAATGAGTTGACTCTATGGACCCGCAAGCACTGAGGTGGTGATGACGTGGTCAGGTTATACTACCTGTGCGGCCCCTTTGTCTTCTTTTCCGGGTTCTAGAACGATACGACGGCAGCTGATGATCAGAGCTAAGTCCGACGGAATCAAGACTGCCAAGCCTGTCTAAACTGGGGTGGTCGATCCTCGGGCGGTAGTCAACACAGTAAGTACCTTATCCACCCGTTCATAGCGCTTGCTTGATACTGCCGAAGAAAGAGGGTTGGCAGAGTAGGGTCAGGTCACGCGTGAACTACGGACGGGCTACGGCTGATCATCCGCGATCTGATCAACCCCTGATGCGCCGCGGTGCCTGGATTTCCGCCCCAAAGGCCACGGGCAGGGTGGTTGGTCGTCCAGGCACAGACGGAGATGAGTACGAGCTGACGGTAGAGTTCATCTTGGCTCGCTGTGGTGATTTTGCCAAGGGGAATGCGTGAGAGGTCTGGTCAGACATACGATTTTATGTTCTACCTACGTATGAGAGTCCCTTTATCGACCTGCGGCAGTGACGGCGCCAACTTCGGCAGTAACAGTCGGCGCATCTCGGTGTGCAGATAACGCTGGGCCACGATGAATTCAAGTGCTTACACGGACTTGCCCACATAGATACTGGGGGACTTAACCGTCAAAAAGGTATTCCCCTAGAGCCTCTTTACGAGGTACGGTCTAGTGCTTGCAGAAGCGAAATAGATCAAAGGGCCCAAAACTACCGGGCCGCGGTACGAACCCCATACGTATCCCCCCTCCCCCCTTTTACTCATTCAATACTCAAGTGCTCCATTGCAATTCCCGAGGAAATTCCGTTCTTCTTCTGTTTCCTTCCTTCCATTCGAAGATGGTCACGGCTCTCTCGCAGGGGGCTGGGATTCCCAGTTGACTTGGGGAGTGCATCCGCATGCCTACGTGATACTAGGTAGAGAAAAAGAGATAGAAATACCTGATCAGATGCCGAAGAAGAATGCACCGCAAGAGGGGTAGTCGACGGCCATGCCAACACGTATGGGGTGGCGAATCCAAGACAGGACAGCCAATCTATCTATTTACCTGTATCTAAACATTATTATTATCTCTAGCGCTGCCTTTCTTCAGCCGCTCCCCTAGCTGGGGCGAAGGTATAACAGTAGGAGACTAAGGAAAGGCCCATCCTATAGCTAACACGTGAGCTTTCCTTTTCTTGTCCTCAGCTTATCGACTTATTACCTGCCTTGTCTAAGCAGCCGTGAGTGGCAAGTTCCCATCTGCCGCGTGTGGGGTAAGAACCTCCAACAACACTTATCACAAAGGCGTAAGTAGGGGGAGCGGGACGATCAAGGCGGGACAACGGGACTTTTAGCCCTCGGATATTGCCAGCCTATAGTACTAGCCAGTACTACGCTACCGATGTACACCTGCTAGTAGGTAGCTAAATATCCCCCCTTTAATAGGGGCGAAAGGGAGCCGAGCCGGAGATTTTTAACGAGGGGGTATGGGGGCCCGCGTTTCACCGGATTATTCCATATTGACACCACTCTGGGCCCGGGTGGACCGCCGGCCAGCCACTCAGCTGGCTGCCTCGTTGGCCTCGCTCGCCTCGATTGCTATTGCTATTGCATTTTCTTTTGCTTTCTTCATTATGGAGGGAAACGTAGAAAGTCGTACGAGTGGAAGGTGCATAGGCATAGGCTTATCGTGTTGGCTATGAGAGGGGCTGGGACTCGGGCCCTTAGCTCAGCTTGCTCCCTACGTACCTATGTACATGTGTACTATACGGCTTGAGCCATAAGGTCACACCATGTAGGGAGGCCATCTATACCGACGGATCAAGACGTCCATTGGCTGGCAAAACTCGGTTTTTGCCATAGGGAGGGAGGGACGTGCAGGTAGGGAGGCAGATGGCAGTATGACGGCAAACGAAAATTATGACAGCTTCTCTTCTTCCCACGGGGATCAGTCTCTGCCAAGACGTATACCGTACGTCGACAAGGCCATACTACGCGGCCCATTATCCTCAGTGTCAGCTATAGCTGAGCGAGACGAAGAATACAGGGGGGATATTATCAAGTGATCATCACGAGGAACTTGTAACGGCTAGAGGCGGCGGCGGCAAGAGGTAGGTACGCTAGCCTGGCCCCCTTCTCCCATCCCATCCCCACACGCAGCCTTTTCCCCAGACCAGACCGGCTAGGGGCTAGGCCAGGATGATGTCCCGCCGGGAGGCAAGGGGCGAGAGTGAGATGAAGCCCAGCCGACTTCCAGACGAGGCAGACCGGGCTATGTAGCAGCCAGTAGGTAGTAGGTAAAGCCAGTCAGTCAGTATCCAGGGATCCCGCTGTTCAAAAGGACGAAATCCTCTTCCCCTCCTCCCCCTCCCCTAACCCCCCCTTCACTCTTATACGGCGGAGCGAGACCAGGAGATGTCGTGACAGAGACTTCATCCTCAACTCTTTTCTCTCCCTCTCGCCTTTCCCTGAGCTTGCACTCGCTCTCTCCCTTTCTTCCTTGCGACTTCTCCCTCTCTCTCTCTAACCCCAAGTGGAGCGGTACCCCCCCCACTCTCCCTTCTAGGAGGAGCGAGTAAATAGCAGAAAAAGGCATGACGACGACAGTGCAGCCGGTGCCACCGGAGTGGCCGCTGGCCATGGACATGGACCCGGTGGACATGGCGATACGGCACCACCCGGGTCCGGCCGCGGGTGAGCCGTCGACACCGGCGGGGGCCAAGGCGCCCCTGGACAAGGTGCCGACGGCCGTTGGGGTCGAGGAGGTCGGAGACCCGCTGGAGGTGCTGGGGAGCACCAACATCTACGACACCGCAGGCCAGATCAGGCTCATTCCGGTGTGTTATCCTGCATGCGGATGATCAGCAGAGAAGGAAGCTAACTTGGGTGATGTACCCACCGTCTAGTCGCCCACGCCTGACCCCAGGGGTAAGTCCTTTTCTTTCTCTCCAGAAGCAATAATAAAACAGCGCTTACTGACCAGCGTAGACCCCCTAAACCTGCCCAACTGGCGCAAGTACACCGCCATAGGTGTTCTTTGCTTCTGTAAGCCCTCTTTTCGCTTCCCCATTTCATTAAAAAAGACAAGCAGCTAACTCTCCCCAGTCGGCAGTTTGTCGCTCTGCGCGGACATGGTGGTGGCGGGGCTGATGCCGGTGTTCCTGCTGGAGTACTCGGGCGTGGACCCGCGGCCGATCCTCAAGACGGCGGACATGAAGGGCAACCCGAGCCCGCTGGCGATCGTGCCGGCAGGGGTGGTACCGGTGTCGCTGTACGAGGTGACGCTGCTGTCGACGCTGCCGTCGCTGAGCAACTGCGTGGCCGGCTACCTGCTGGTGCCGCTGTCTCTGGCCATCGGGCGGCGGCCGGTGCTGTTGGCCACCGCGCTGTGCTCGTGGGTGGGCGGCCTGTGGGCGGCCTTCAGCCACTCGCTGCCGGAGCACCTGGCCGCGCGCGTGGTGCACGGGCTGGGCTCGTCGACAGTCGAGGCGCTGCTGCCGCTGATCATGCAGGACATCGTCTTCATCCACCAGCGTAACCGCGCCATCGCCGCCATCCTGGCCTGCCAGGGCCCCATGATGACCATCTTCGGCATCATCAGCCCCTATGTGGCCACCAACTACTCCTGGCGCTGGCTATACCTCATCACCTCCGGCGTCAGCATCCTCGCCTGGCTGCTGATCATCGCCTTCGTACCTGAGACCCGCCAGCTGCGGTCCAAGCAGGAACTGAGTGCGTTTCTCGCCTCTTTTCTCTTTCTTCTCTTTCCCTTCCTCCCTGCTGACCAGGAACAGACGGGCAGAAAGTGTGGCCCATGGAGCCCGGCAAGAACCGGCCGGAGCTAGACTACGTCACGTACGGCCGCCGGACGCTGCGCGACAACATCGGCGTCTTCAACCGCGGCTACGAGTGGCGCGAGACCGGCATCCAGATGTTGCGCACGCTGCAGTCGACCTTCTTCCCCGCCGTGCTGATGGTCATCCTCATCGACGCCGTCTTCTTCATCATCCTCTCGTCGCTGGGCCAGACCATCTCGTTCGCCCTACTGGCCAAGGGTATCCCCTACGAGCTGAGCGGCCTGACCATCCTCACCAACGGCGTCTCGTCCGTCTTCGTCTACATCCTGGGCGGGCCCCTGGCCGACCGGCTGAGCCTCAAGATCACCAAGATGCGCGGCCGCACCGACCGCGAGCCCGAGTACCAACTGCCCAACCTGGGCTTCCCCCTGCTCTCGGCCATGATCGGCTGCGCCCTCTTCGGCTGCGCCCAGCACTTCCACCTGCACGTCGCCGTCCTCCTCCTGGGCTCCTTCTTTCTTAGCATCGGCACCATGACCGCCTCCAGCATCCTCAAGACCTTTATCATCGAGAGCTATCCTCAGTGGCCCGGGTACGTCCCCCCCCTCTCTCTCTCTCCCTTTCTCTCCTTCTACCCCCCCCTCTCTCGCTCTTTTTCCCCTACATACTGACCGTGGTATAGCCCCGTCTTGGTGAACGTGTCCACCTACCGGTCCATCATCAGCTTCTTCTTCTCCTCGCACGCCGCCAGCTGGGTGCAGGACCGCGGGCCCCTCTTTGTTTTCAACGTCTACATCGCCGTCCTCTTCGCCATGTCCGCCCTTATCCCCATCTTCTTCTTCTACGGCAAGAAGTTCCGCATGTGGACGGCCGGCCGTGTCGGCACCGCCCCTGGCGGAGGAGCACCCGCCGCGGACGCCTCCTCCACCGAGTCCGTCTCCGTGAGCAGCAGCGGCGAGGAGAAGACGCTCAGCCGCGTCCTGTCGGGCGACACCCTCGGCCGCGGCGCCGGCAGTGTCGAGAAGGGCCTCGACAAGAGCCTAACCCGCGTCATGTCTGTCGAGACGGTCGAGACGGTTGAGACGGTGCACATGCCCGAGAAAGGCTGCCATTGATCCGTTTGTAGAGCTAGCGTAAAGCTAGCATAGAGCTAGCCCCTCTACAGCTCTCAGCGGAAGAGAAGAAGCAAGAAAAATGAAAGGCGAGCTGAGCCGACCCGTCCTATCCTGTCCACCCCACAAAGACGTGTGTTTATTTTGAGAAGAGGGGCCGAGATTTGCAGTTGCTATTTTATCATTTAAACGCATGATGAGACGAGAACGACACGATTTGATGACTCGCGATGCCAGAGAAACTTAGAAAATGGTGGTCTTGACCGGTCGTTATTATATGTAGCGGAGGATGTCAGTTTTTTTTTCGTCTGTCTTGACCAAGTAAGGTCCAACGCCGGGTATTTTCTTTGGCCCTGTAGATAGCGGAAATCTCAAGATCCTTTGTTTTGTGTCACCCAAAGCGAACTTAGCGACAACCCAGCTATACCGCTGAAGAATGAGATCGGCGGAAATCCTCTGAGCGTTGGCCCCTTCAGGCCCCGAGGAAGAAGCCTCCTCTCACCCAACCACGCCCCATACGCCGAAGGCCTGGGTCGTACTATCATCGCTGTCCGGCGACTTCTTCTGGAGCCGCTTCACCCGCGCCACTAAAACCCCCACGCTGAGCGGCCCGATGATGGTACAGAGGACAATAGCCCAGGTGACGATGAGGAAGATGTCTGAATCCGACTGCGGCTCGGAATCGGAATCGGACCCGGGGGCATTTAAAATGCCACGGCTTTGCGCGATAGAGGAGACTAGAAAGCCAATCTCGCCACGCGCAACCATAGCTAGGGAGACGATAGCGGCGGGGTAGAGAGAGAGAGGCTTCCGAGGCGACGGGGACATGTGCGAAAGTGGAGGCTCGCGAGCTGCAGCAGGCCCGCGTCCGCTTGCTGGGCCGCATGCTGGGCCGCGTGCTGGGCCGCGTGCTGGGCCGCGTGCTGGGAGCACGAGAGAGGTTGAAGCCTTGGATGGCGGCTTGGATGATATTAGATGGACATCAGTATTGCCTGGTTCATCTGTAGGAATAGTCGGTGGTTGCTGCAAGGAGCTGGCTGCAACGTCAGGTGGTTTCACCCCTATTCCTGCGTCTGCCGCGGAGCTGGATGGCCTACCATCCCTCTGACCTAATGCCACGGGCTCCTGTCCACAATGAGCCTTCGATCTCGGGATGGACACGCGACGGAACACACTCAACAATTTCGATGCCGTAGCTTTGAGTGGGACGGGGAGACGGATCAGCCAGATTCCACAGGCCATCTTGGCCACGGCCATCAGGGCGGCATAGATCACACCGCGCCAGATCACATCGGCGGAGAACATGACCTTAATAGGGATGGAGAAGCCGATGGATGCGAAGAAAAATGGCTTCAAAAGGCGGTCGACCACGGCGCGGTAGTAACTGTTATACACGCGCAGGCCTGTGAGGTCGTGGTCGGCCCAGGAGCCTGCGCCTCCTGCAGATTCAACATGCGGCACGTCCGAGTCCCACCAGCTTACGGCGGCCCCGGCGAGATACGCCGCGAACAAATCCGACGTGCCCGCGTATCTCGCCGCAGCCACGGCAGCGAATAACAGGATCGTGTGGGCTACAAAGACGGTCCGACGGTGTCGGGAAAAGCGATCCAGCCGGGCTCCCGGGTGCGCAGTGCGCTTCGCGTTGAGGTACGCTGTGAGCGGCGTTACGGCCGCCCAGCATGCCAACGGCAGCAGAAGCACCGCAGCAACCGATACCAGCACGGGTCGGACGATAGTCACGACGGCAGAAGTGCCCCCGGAGGCCCCGAGGTTCGAGATGACCTGCACCATGACGAGGCCGACGACATCGTCTAGCATCGCGGCGCTGCTGAGCACGATGCCGAGCCGAGTAGGCGCGAGGCCCGTGGCGCTCAGGACGGCAAACGTCGTGCCGAGACTGGTCGAGCACAAGGCAGCGCCAGCCGCAAACGCCTGTAGGGGTGTAGCATCGACGAGCGGGCGGAGGAAAAAGGACAGGGCGATAGGGCACGCCACCCCGGTCGAAGCCACGGCGAGCGAGAGGAGCAGATTCGCCTTGAGGGCTGCAAAAGAGGTCGACAGGCCGCCTAGGAAGATTCCGTCACACCGCAGCCCTTCGTCAACAAGCCATCAGATGCTTAATTACCCCTTGGGGGGGTTGATAATAAAAAGAATAGACAGACCTTCGTATACGACCAGGATCAGACCCAGATACCCCAACTGAACCACGACCTGCTCGACGTCGCGGCCAAGCAGCTGCGCCCCGGGGGTACCCCAGGCGATGCCGACGACGAGCTCGCCGAGCAGGCCGCAATAGAGGAAGCCATCGACGGCAGCGCCCACGAGATTCAGCAGGAGCACGAAGGACGACAGGACGAGCACAGCGCGAGTGTCGGGCTCGACGTACGGCAGGGAAGTCGCAGAGCCTTCCGCCATTTTGTAACCGTCTGGTTGGAACAGGAAAAAAGAGGTTACATGATTGAATCGCTCGCTGATGACGTTGAGCATCACGCCCGTGCGGCAATGAAGTAGGTCCGATCATGTGACCGGCTCCACTAGCACTTTCTCTCGATGGCGGCCCCCATCCGAAGGAACGAACTAGACGAGGTACCGACGAGTTGTGAATCAGCATTGGGTATCAGTCTCCGCGAACAAGAAACAATACGCTTTTCCGGCTTCCTTCGCTCGAGCACCCAGCCGCTCGTCCGCCCCTTGATTTTCGCATCAGCAATATTGACGCTCGCACCCACACGTCACAACATGGACTTCCGGCAGGCGCCCAACGGTGTCAACGGAGCTGGACCACCGCTGAGCTAACACCATCGCGTGGCGAGGCTCCTAACCGCTCTAGAGCGGGATGGCATCCTTCACGCCGAATGGGGCTCGTTCCTCGGAGGTCGTTTTGACTCCGACCTTGAGCTCTTCACGGTACGTCGCAGAACCAACGATGCACAGACACCCGCCCTTCTTTCTGCCTACAGGTACCTACCTACCTTAGGTAGGGCCCGGGCCCAGAGCCCTTTCGCATTCCATGCTGACGGCTCCGCAGAATTAGTGCTTTGTAGCCGCACACTACGACATGCGAACAATCTCCGGTATAGCCCGGGACGTCCACCTAGTTCCTGAAAGTACCGATGGTTTTGAGGAAATCATTCCGCACCAGGTGGAGGAGCATATCCTGAGCTACCCGGTCGACTACGCTACCAGGATCGACCTCATCCTCGTGCCAACGTGCTGCGTAGCGGGCGTATTACCCCACGCCCTGCGCCTTACTCATAGCCGCCAGCGCCGCTCTTATTTCCCGCACCGCGTCCTTAACAACGCTGGAATACTGCCTCTCCCGCACGACTGCAGCGCACTGGTGAACTTGGCTGTCGGAGAGCACAGATCCAGCCCAGCTCGAGCACTTGCGCTGGAGCATTTGGGGGGCGTGATACACGCCGCGTTCCGTGGCATGGACGAAGAATCCGTGTAGTCTGAAGTGATGGGCTAGAGGTTTCTGTCGATACATACGAGGCACGTCTGCTCGTCTTTCCTGATCTCCGGGACGGATTTAAACGATATTCTTTCTTCCGACCAGTACAGCATGGCGGAATAGCGTGATGCCTTGATGCTATTTACGTACCTAGGTACTCACCATAGCGGAAGGAGGGATGGTTTAGGCATAGCGTCAGATAGCATGTTCGAGGTCCAACAGCGGTTTCTAAAAATTCCGTATAAATAGGTACCCAGACAGTACCTTCGCGTACCTGTGGTAGTTCTTGGGTGAATAGCTGCTGCCTATCTTCGCCTACTATTAGCTGTGAGCTATCAAATGCTGTTGTAAAGAAGAGTGCTATAGCTGGTTTTAACGCCGCTCTCGGAGAACCATCGTCAAGGCCCAGACTACTTGATTGTTCCGATTTTGACTACTGTCCTTTAGTCAGTGGGCATTGTGTTGAGGAATCAAGGCGGGAGTGGTGACGGCTTCCATCTCAGAAAGGCAGTCGCGAGGCAGCGGCACGGCCGGCAACGGCACTGGCAGCCGCCACTTGCCGGACCAGCCCTGGAAATTCCGGTTAACCTCCATCTCGGTTTCTGCTGCCTCGACATGTTTCTTTCGTCGTCTTTACTGCTCTCGCTGCTCGTTCCTGGACGTCCGTTCCGAACTGTCATCCGGCAACGCCTGCCGCCTTTCCAACAATAATACCATGCTGAATTCGGCAGGGCGCGGACTCGCTACTTCCCTCTCGACTATCGACGTCATGGCTTCTCTATCCTCCGTTCTGGCCTTGTTGGTGGCCTGGGCTAGCTTCTCCTTCTACGGGGTCTCGGCGACTACCGTAGTCGGGCTACCGTACCAGCCGCAGTTGCCCGTCAGCTACGACGGGTGCCTCTTCGACCCGGCCACTCGAACTAGCTTCGTGCGTACTCCTACCGTAGCCAGCAGGTGCTACTTCTGAGTTGGCAGGCTATGCAGACTGACTTGACCGACGGGCCTGCCCCCAACGCAGAATCTCCTGGGCGACCAGGGCCTGCCTGTCATCACCAACGACAACGGCACGTTTTCGCAGGCTGCGGAGATTGTCAATAATCTCGCCGTGTTCAAGTTCTCCGGCGGCTTTTCCAATGCCTCTTCTGGGTTGGTGACGGCCCAATAATAGCCTCTTGCTAGTATTCATAGTACCCCGTTAGCCAGCGGGTGCTGACTAAGTACTTACCCGTACTCATATTCTATCTGCAGGGTGTACGACCTCACCTTGCAGGTGAACAGCACCCCGATGTACGTGGCGGTGTTCCAGTCGGGAAACATGGGCTTGGTCCCGATAAGGTGTGTCTAGCTATATTATATCGACCCTCGGCGGCTCGATAACATCATCGATGCTTCCCCAACTGGGTGCTAACACTACGCGGAACGGGAACAGTTCGAACGGATCGCAGCTTGTCAACCCCGGCAACGGCACGCCCTACGTCACGACCGTCTTTTCCCTGCAGTGCGACGGCTTCCTCACTGCGGGCTTCAAGGGCTTCGAGCAGTTGTATTTCGCTGTCCATGCCGACGGGTCGCTGACTACGTTCCCCGCCCTCAACACGACCAGGAAGCGCGATGCGACGATCCTCCAGGGCTTCAACGTACTCCCCTTGTCACCATCGGTTCAGTCTCTGGCCGGAATCCTGGTTGGCCAGCGCTGCCCGTCGCTGCAGCAATACGCCGTGTTCAAGAACAACGTCTCGGTTCCCGGAATCCCCAATGGGTGCGGCACGGCGACGGGGATTAGCCATTACGTCCCCGAGCTGGAGTTTCACGAGTGCTGCAATGGGCACGACATCTGCTACAGTACGTCGAACGTGGCTTCGAACTGAAGCCTCGGAGTCGGTGGGGATCTGTGAACTAATGCTGATCCTTTTGGCCCTGGACAGGCAACTGCACCCAGGACTGGACAGCCTGCAACAGCGACTTCTATGTCTGCATGAAGAGCAAGTGCACAGGCCTTTACGGGCATTCGCAACCGCTGCAGCATTGGGGGTGCCAGAAGGCCGCTCAGCTGTACCAATATGCTGTTTCCACCCCCCTCGGCCTGGAAGCTTTTGGCGCTTCCACTCAGGAGTCGTGTTCCTGTTTCTGTGACGACCCGACTCAAGTGGCGTGCGGCAATGACTGTGTCGATATGACTACCGACGCCAACAACTGCGGCGGATGCAACATTACTGTATGTGACTTTCTTTCCCCCTTCCAGGAGAGGTGGGCGAAGAGGCTGATGCGCAGAGTGCTGGGATGCAGTGTGTCGATGGGGCGTGCGTCAACGGTGCTTGCACCTGGACGCCCTGTGCAGGGCTCAATGCCACACTGACATGCGGGAGCAAAAAGGGATGCCAGTGTGCCTCGAACACCGAAGGCGTGGGCTTCTGCACCGATGACATCGCCTCCTGCACCAGCCTGAGGGCTTGTATGTCTAACGCAGACTGCCCCATGAGCAGCATCTGCGCCACGGACACGCCCTGCGGCAACGTGTGTGTGAGTTCCAGCAACTGTGGCAGCTCCTGAGCCGTGCTTCGGCAGCATCTAGAGATGGCCGGAGGAAGGGGAGGACCCCAAAGTCTCATATTTAGCAGGAGCACACGCGGAATAGTAATAATACCTGAAGGTGGCTACAAGTGTCTAAGGTAGATCTCGACTCACGTCCCATTGGCAAGGCCAAGCTGGCCAACATACAGCAACTAGCATATGGCTCTAATTAAGGGTTGGGGAAGCACGAACTACAGGTACTTGACCTATATATACGGCGAAGTCAATGGTGCAAAACTAGGAAGCGACAATATAGGTAACATTAGGTACCATTAATCTACTTTGGCATGGTTTCCACAACATCGTAAATGAATGCGTTGGGAAGGTCTTGATCTCCTCAATATATGGCGCTATATATGTGATATTGGTCTCCCCGGTGGCACTAGCGCCCCCCCTGCAACCATCCCGACAATAATCGATACGCGCAAACGAAGGACAGGAGGAAGAGACTCGATTGATTGACTGGCCAAGAAGAGAGAAGAAGAGAACGACAAAAAGAGCTAATTGCTTTTGCGACAAAGAGACCCGTCCAATTGGTTCGTGCACCCATCAACCTGCACGTGGCCAGCTTCTTGTCACGTGTTAACTTCCATCAGAGCCCCCTCACGCAAAAATCAACGTCCTTGTCGACGAACAAATGATGTGGTGATGTGGTGAATGAAGCGAGCCGCAAAAGTAGTCAGTCGAAGCGGGCAATAAGAAGATGGTCCCTCATCCGGTGAATAAGAAACCGTCTCATGTGGGCATCAGCAGTTTCAAACTCCGCCGTCTTCTGAAGCATCCACACCAACACGTCGTCAAGCGCGTCAACTGCCGCCGGGCTGGTGCCGCCGCCGTGAGGGGGGACTGCGTGCTAAAAATCAGCGGCGGGACTCTAGGTGGCAAGGTTAGTCTCGTTCGCAATCTTCGCGGTGTTGATGCCAGGCTGAGTGTCAAGTGGATGCTCGGGGATGAGGTCGGGGAGAGACTTAAGCGAGAGCCCCGAGCGCCAGCTACAAATCGAGTATCAACGACGGACTCGCGGGAAGCTTCCCCCAAAGTCGGTGAAACCGGCCTGAGCCAGCATGGGGGTATCCATAGCCTCGGCAGGGTCAGAGATGCGGGTACGACAATCCAGATAAGAAGCTGGCAGAACGTCGGCTTCCCCGCCTCGGCAAAAGCGACAACGGGGTCAATGGAGGTTCAGCGAACCAACCCTCATGTCGCCGAGTAGGGTGTAGGTGCGCCAGCCAAGCTCACGGCAGGCGGCTACCATGGCGTGGTTATGCACCCGACGCACTTCTCGAATGACTCTCCAGGCCTCGGGGACCAGTGCGGAGGGACTGGGGGTCTCCGCTTCTATAAACGCATGGAGCGCCGCTGAAGATGCCATAAAACTCTCGCCAGGTGTCGGGATAGACAATGGCAAGTTGCTCGGCGTGAGAGACGGCTACTTCACTACTTTCATCGGTTTCGGAGGGCCGCAAGAAGGGGTAATCGAAGACAGACTCTGCAGGTATTTCTTTACAGGCCTCTAGAAAAACCTAATCGATGCCGGAGAAAAGAGGCAGACGACACTAAAGGAGGGAGAGAAAGAACAAGCGAACGGTTAGCGCACTTCCATGACAGGAAGAAAAGACTATCACAATGGCTTAAGGGGCTTACTAGTTGATGGGACTAGCTAGCATTATCGCAACTACTCGGTGCATAATAGGGGCTGCGCCTAGATGGCGGAGGGGCCCTGCAAAGGAACCCACGACAACTATAGATAAAGGGAAAAAAAAAGAAGAAGAAGAAGAGGAAGAGATGAAGGGGGAGAGAAAGAAACTTATATACGGGGCTGCTGCCTGGTACGGCCGATTGCCTGAGGCATGCAGAGGCCACGGCCAGGCTGGCCCGGACTAGTCGATGGCAAGCATGGCCGGCGACGAGGCCCCCGATGCTAAGTGTGGCCGGTGACGAGGCCCGAAGACGATGATATAAACTACATGTACCTAACGAGCTGGCAGCCCCGTGTCGTACTTCACAAACAAGAAGTCATCCCCGGTTTTGGAAGCGGATTCGACACTGGTCATGCGTCCCAAGAGAACGCCGTAGAACGCCCGCTCAATCGATCGAGGCCATTCTTGATTTACTTCATACATACGTACCTAGGTACCTGAAGACACATGTGCTATAGACTACGTACCTATCTTATCTGACCTACTTGCATACATAATCTACTTACGTAGAGGTAGTCATGTGTTGGATGCAGATGGTGTGTGCATGTGACTGCGTACCTCGGCACCTATAGGAATTTCATCCCGTCTACACTGTCCCTAACAGCCCCCCAACAACCTAAGTAGCTCTTATATACCATTCTAAAGCACTACAAAATAACGAACTCAGGACCCTGGTGGCCGTGTTAGTATAGGGCGGATCTGTGGAAATGCCCAAATGTCCCCGCTATGCCCATGCGGCCACCAAGGTCCTGAGTTCGAGTCCGCGCCGAAGCAAAAATCCCACTGGGGATTTTTCGTAGTCGTCCACCTCCATGGCACACCGTCGGTAGCTCACTTTACAGCAGCACGTGGCCCTCCTGTCGGCTCTGCACTATCGGGCCCCTGTGGCATCGGATGCATCCGCATCCCTTGGGCACACGGACCGGGTAGTGTACAGCCGAAAAGCTGAAGAGGTCCGGCTAGTACGAATAGGCCACGGTGAGTACGGAGCTGTGCGGTGAGCTTTTTTAGTTTTTTTTTTGGACTGTGGGTAGGTGCGTACCCTTCGTACACCTGTACCTAACTAAGGTGTAGCTAACATCGAGAGTTCAATGAACTAAGTCATCAGATGGAGCCACGCTCCATCCTCTCTCTCTAAATATGTCCAGTACAGGTCGTGAAACCGGTTGTTGAGCAGCGTCTCTCGGGGCGACAGCAGCCCCTTTGCTGTTTTCACTCCGCCGATGTTCTAGGTTCTACGTAGGGGACATAAAAAGATCCATATTATTGCAGCACTAAGCCCATCGACAGACCGTACGTATGCCTTGCCATCATCTGTTGGAAGCTGGGAAGAGGTAGGTACAAGCACATTAGATGGCTAGACACATGAATTAAACCCCAACGGCCTCCCCACGGGCCCTCAGACGGTCATATCGCAAGACGCTCTGGCAGAGGACTTGCGCACCGATGGCACAGTCCTCCGGGCTGGTGTACTCCTCCGGATTGTGGCTGACGCCGTTCCGGCATGGCACAAAGATCATGCTGGTGGGGCAGCGCCGGCTCGCGTAGACGCTATCATGGCCCGCGCCGCTCGTCATCTCCCGGGCCAGCTCGGGCGTGCCCAAGACAGACTCAGCCGAGGCCCGCACGGCGGCGATGCAGTCCCGGTGAAACTGCACCGAAGGCGAGACGCTGTCGGTGCGCCACGACACGGACAGCGGCAGGCCGGGCGTCGACCCGGCCAGGAGGCCGTCGACATCCTGCCCGGCGGCGAGGGCGGCGAAATCACTCTTCATGGCTGCCTCGACCGCGTCGACGGTGCTGTCGGCCGGCGCACGCACGTCCATGCTGAGGCGCACGGACCCCGGGATGGTGTTGACGCTGCCGGGACTCAGGGCCAGGATGCCCGTGGAGGCGAGGGCGGCATGCTTCGTCGCGATGCGGTGGGCGTGCACGATCAGCCGGGATGCGAGGAGCAGGGCGTCCGCCCGCGCCGAGAGGGGGGTCGTGCCGGTGTGAGCGTCTGCCAGGGGGAAGGAGAAGGGGGAGGCCATTAGACTTTGGGTAGTATGTAATAGAAAGATGGGTAGGTAGAAAGCTCACCGCGCCCCGTGATCTCCAGGGTGAACCACTTGTAGGCCTGGACGCCCGTAACGATGCCGATCTTCTGCTGCTCTGCCTCCAACACGGGCCCTTGCTCGATGTGCAGCTCGAAGTGCGCCGCCATCGGCATCGAGCTGTAGCTCGCCGGGACTGAGCCCAGATAGCCCAGTCGCTCCAGCTCGCTCTTCATCGTGGCAGCCGTTGCGTGTTCCCCGACTTCCCGGAGGCCGTGGGCGCGCTCGAGCGGGATTTCCCCTGCCCAAACCCCGGACGACACCATGCTGATGGGGAACCGGGCACCCTCCTCACTGGATAATCATGCAGAATCCAGTCAGAAATGATCGTAATAATGAAGCGAACTAACTGACAATAACTATAAGAAATACTTGGTCCAGTTTACAACGCCCACGGGGAATGCCGTCTCGACGTCGTGATCGCGGAGAATCCGGAGCATCTCGACGCCTGCGTGGATGCCCAGGATGCCGTCGTACCGCCCGCCCGTCGGCTGGGTATCGAGGTGCGATCCGGCGAAGGTCGGGGCGGCTCCCGAATCGTTCTTGCCGGGCCGCACGGCGAAGACGTTGCCCATGGCATCGACCGTCACGGCGCATCCGAGCGCCTTCGTCGTCGCCACGAACCAGTCGCGCGCCTCCTTGTCGGCGTCGGACAGGGCGAGCCGGGACATGCCCGTCTCGGTGGGTGCGCTAATACCAAAGGCGGTGGTCAATTATAACGCCACTAATACCTACTACACGTATCGGGCCACTTGATATATAGTTCCCTCTCTCTACGCACCTGCCCCATCTCTTGCCGCTGCCCCATGCGCAAGTCTCATGGAGAGAAGCCATGAGCCTACCCTCATCGACCGCGAGCCCCTTCAGGTCCGCCTCACTCATGCTGCTGGTGCTGATACACGCCTGGAGGCCGCCCGTCCATGCCCGCATACTCTCGTCTGCCATGTAGGCGGGGCGTCGAGCGTTGGAGAGGACGAGAGGTAAGGTCTGTCGAGTGCATCTAAGAAGTCGGAGTGTCCCGGTCGACGCCATGCTGAGCAAGGAGAGTGTGGAAATGACAGAATTACAAATTACAAATTCCGAAAGATAATCAAAAGGTAGGTTAACTACAGAGATATATCTGAAAAAGCAGGCCCGGAATCTAGTGCGGCGGTGGGCCGGCGTCGTCGTAGCGGAGAAGCGGGGACCCGTCAGATTAGCGATTGCGGGGCCGGCGTCGGCCGAGGTCGGGTCGGGGTCGACCGTTTCGGGACCTCCAGTCGTGCCTGCCTACATTCGAGAGCGAATAGGAGCCGCTTACAATGGTCTCCGAGGCTCCTTTTAGGCAAGTGCGCCCACGCAGCATGCTTGCCCTATTGGCTCGGCGGTCACCTAGAAGGTGCCATAGGTGTGGGCAGAGCTCGCTTCATCTCCGTATTTGAGCTTCCGCCGCTTTCTCTCAACCATCTCCTGTATTATTTGCTTACAATGGACAATCCTTCCCTAGCTTTCAAGACTCCGGAGATCTGTTTCCACACATTCCCAGCTAGAATTCCCGGAGGCGACACATCCAGCGAATCTCACCGATGTTACAGTCACGGGGTGCCCCTGTACGAGATGATGAATAATGCTGAAGTTACTATGATCTTGGCAACACGTAATGGTGAGCATACCGGGCCAGCTCGGATACGCGGCACTTTGTCAGTAATTATTCGGTTCCTACCTGCGATCCCTCACCTTTGAGAGCTACCTCCCGCACTAATTAGCCGCAGAAAGTTCATAGACTTTCTTGTCGCTGGTCCCGCTCTACCAGCATCAATGTGTTCTGCCTCGGTGAGCACTGAGTGTTGGTAATAGCCGCCGGAGCACGGCCATCCCGGACTGAGCTTCAGCCCAACAGCTGAGACTATGATGTCCGCAGCTATCAGCATCCGGAGGCACTTATGTACCTTCGTATCTACCAGGTGGTACCTGTTACGAAGAGCTTTGTGGCAACCTCCCTCATCTCTCGTCTGCTGCAATACAACGCAGGACCCCGTTGTCCGTCACCCCGCACACTTATCGGCCTACCACAGCACCCTCTGAGAGCTAATCATATCTCCTTTTCTAAGTATCCCGTTGATACGCTCCTAAAGGTGCCGTCTTTGTGGCCTAGCAGAAATACCAAGGTTATGGTGATGGTACGCCAACTGCACAGGTACCTGGGCTGATACGTCCTCGCGTCCTCGCGTCGTCATTTCTTTCGACCCCGGCTCGCGGGTCGCTGCGATATTGTGAGCACTTTAGGAGGACTTGATAAACAATAAGAACCTCCATTTTCCGCCTATCAGGGTGCGTGATAGCCGAGCCCGATCTGTTGGTCAAGCAGATGTCGTCGAGACAGAAGGGTAGGCGAGTTGGGCCTAGGAGGTCTAAGATCCAGCAGACACCAGAAACGAGAGCTTGGCCAATGCTAATACGGTTAATACCTGGAATCGACGATTTATTTCCCATGTCGACGGACCGTCGGAGCAAGGGGTAGCAATCGAGTAAGTACTTGCCTATCTATCTACCCCTGGACCTTTTTCCCGTTCCTGCGTCTCCTGTTAAGCACCTGGCCTTCTCTACTGCCTGCCTATTTACCGAAAGACGAGATAAATAAGTTAGTTACCTGGGTACCTCCTCGTACTATGCCAGTTCGGCTTCGAGGAGGAGTAAAGTTGGCTATGGAAAATCTCCCGGATATTATTACCTCTTGTCCTTGGCCAGACCTCATTTGGGAAGCCGGCGGCTTGAGCTTTGGCTCGCTTTTTTCTTTAAGATCCTCACCCCCCTCCACCCTCCCACGTCTTAGGGTCTATTCCGCTTCTGCGAGATAACACGCCCTTCCCAGTCGTGGCCGAAGCGACATGAGTGGTTGGAAAGATGGAGCAACCGTCCCGAATAGAAAGGTAGGAGGAAATGATACGAGAGATGGGGTGAGAGAGAAAGAGGGAACTGAGAGGAGGCTGATAGTGTTGTTGATTTAATATGTTTAGCCCGTCCGGCTGCTATAGATAGGGTCGGAGAATTACCCATTCCACCGTCGCTCCTCTTCCTTTTCCCTCCCACGCTTAATCTCCTAATGCCGAATGGGGACCCGCGCTGACGTCGACGCTATCTAGCCGGGAAGTTTTCCTGCAATACCGGCTGCGATTAACTCAGGGCTGCTCCACTGCCTAAATGGATGCACGGCCTTTGTACTCTCCTTACTGCTGCCCCTTTTCTATCTCAGTGGGATTTCTAGACCACGAACAGAAGGAAAGCCCGTCCCTAAGCTAAAAATGGAAATCAAAGTTACGGACGCGTCTCGAAATTCCCATAAGTAATGGCGTCGTCGTCGCACCCGCGCTGCCGGCCGTGGCCGCTAGGGGCGGTGGGAGAAGGGTGGGGGGGAGAGAAAGAGCGAAAAGGGGGAAACGCGCCTCGTAATATTATTGTGAGCCAGACGACGCTGCTGAAGCTGTGCGTATGACAAGACAAGAGCTGATCGACACGAAGAAAGAAGCTACTTCTACTTACCGCCGATTGCCAGTTATTATCACTACTTCCTACTACATTCTAATACGAAAAACCTAAAACTGCTGATCCGCTATACGTATCTCGGCCGTCGGTCTCGGGAGGAGCAGCGAGGGTGTGCGAGCCATCCCCAACAGAAAGAACATGCGAACCTCGGTGGTGTTGCTGGCGGCATCGGCCGGCCGTGCCCTAGCCGATACGATCACGGTGGCCAAGTCGTATACGGGATGGGACTGGTACGTTTTCTCTCTCGTCGCTATACGTTCTACAAAGAGAGAGTCTAGAGGACGTCTGGCTGACGTTCTCCCTCCCCACTCTGTCAGCTGCAAGCCGGTCTGCTCGAATGGCAACTTCAATTCGGCCCTGATCCAGTCGAGGTGCGTACGGCCTTCTACGTGCTCACCCGCAATGTGATGTTACATCTACCTATGGCTACCCAGTGCTAACGCAAAACTGGAACCGTGGGAGAGGGAGGCGAAAACAGAGGCATGGTGCAAGTCTGCGATAAGGACAACCATCGGATCCAGGACCAGCAGTCGGCGCTGTGGGCCACGACGGGCTGCAGCAATGGCGGTACGGCCTTTTTGTGCGACGACTTCCAGCCCGTGCCCGTGGCGGAGGATCTCTCGTACGGCTTCGCCATCCAGGTCTCGGACAACCAGGTACTGTCGTTCGTATCCTCCGAGAGCAGACCCAGACCGGTGATGCTAACATTTCCGTCCCCCCACAGAGGCAGGACAATCCTAACTGCTGCAAGTGCTACGAGGTGCAGTGGCTCTCCGGCAATGCGGCGGGCAAGCGCATGGTCGTGCAGATAGTGACGCCGGGCGGCTCTGGGAACGGTATCGTCAAGGACGACTTGATCATCTTAACGCCCGGAGGCGGGCTGGGACCCTTCGCCTCCGGGTGTCCCCGGCAGTACGGGCAGAACTTCTCCTGGTAAGCTGTCCCTGAACCACGCATCCGTCTTACCGAGCCAGCTCCGGCTACTTCGCCCCCGCTTAATGTATTTTTGCTGATGATGAATGTATTTAATTACAGGGGCAACGACTACGGCGGCGTGACTGGGCGACAGAGCTGCGAGAGCCTACCGGGCAACCTGCAGGGGGGCTGCTACTGGCGCTTCAATTGGGCGCGGGGCGACATCACGGGCTGGGACATCCAGTATTCGCAGGTCGACTGTCCGGCTCGCCTGACCAGTATCTCGGGCTGCGCGGCGAAGCTGTCGTAGGAAGGGCTCCCCCTCTACAAGTGTTCATATGGATAAAGGGGGCTTCTTTTCCGCAGCTGGTTGTTGATTGCCTGATGGAATAACACAAGCAGGCAGGCAGGCAGCTGCAAGCAATATAATAGGTTCTCATCCTTCTTTACCGATGTACCTAAAGTTGTCGAAGATAGAGTCATGTAAGGGGTTTCTTAACTGTGCTATCCACATGCCCTGCGTCTGTAACCACAACCACTCCCCCCTCAAGATCACTCCTTGATCTCCTGCTTATGGAAGATACCTGTGCCTTCCCCGTCAGGTTAAAATTTAGATTATTTCTCGCAATTTTAGTGGCAGATGGACGACAAAACGCACCCGGGACTTCGGGCATCCAGCTCGCGCGCGCGGCGCAGAAGAACTCGCCCTTAGGCGGCAGCGTCTCTGGCTGGTCCAGCGTCCCCCACATGACGTAGCGAAACCGGTCCGCGGCTTGCTCCTGGCAGGCGACGATGTTAGCATCTACAGCTAGTAATTGTAGTACTACAGACGGCTAAGCACGCACGCCGTATTCGCAGATGAAGACGCCGCAGGTGTCACAGAACTCGCGCATCACGCCGTTCTCTTCCTGCCGGAACAGCTTCGGCTGGCCCTGCAGGTAGCGGAAGCCGTCGAGGGGGATCTGATATGCTTCCGCGTAAGTTCCATATCCACCTAGCTGTTCTGCCCCGTCGGTAGGGATCCCGAAATCCCACCTTGATCGTCGTGCCGAAGGGGGTGCCGAAGGCCCGACGACAGCTGGAGCAGTGGCACAGCGACGTGCGGGCGGCGTCGGCGGAGTCTAAGTCTACGGCGTAGCGCAAGGCCTTGCACGTACAGGCGCCTTCGAGGTGGATTGTCATGATGGAGGGCCTAACTAAGGTACCTGTAGGTACTAGATAAGGTGCTCCTATGGAAAGATCACGAGCGAGCGCGGTAGGGGCTGGGTAGGCTAAGCACCTGGAGTTATTATGAGGTTCGGAGACGAACTCTGACCTAGGCACATGACGGATCGGCGGTGATCGTGCCGGGGGGTCCGCTTGACGTCAACGATTTTCGCGACGGGCTCGGGAGTGCTCCGGCCCAGCCAATCCCATGCAACATGGAATATGCTCCGGGCGGCTCGTCTCGGCGGCTCGTCCCGGTATGCGCATCGGAACCTGCATACAACAATGCGTAGAAAATAAAAAATTTAGGGGTAGAAAAGAAGGTGTTGCTACGATTTCGCCCGCATAGGCAGCTGGATTCTATTTTGGACCGTGAGGTGCATCTATGTACATACTAGGCTCGCATCTCCACGCCGCTCGCCTTCTCCCTGTCCAGCTGCTCCCGGTCGACGATGATAGCAGCCTTGCCCTTGAGCTGTCCGCTGCGCACCAGCTCGATCAGGTCCTCGATCTTGTCTAGGCCTTGGAAGGTGTGCGTCTTGACGATGAGGCCGTGCTCGGCGATGAACGCGACCATCTCGTCGCTCTCGGCCGGCGAGCTCAGGAGACTGCCCCGCAGCCGGAGGTCCCGGAAGACGATCTCGGCAAAGGGGATGACGATCTCGGGGGGTTGGGCGACCTCCACGACGGTGCCGTGCGACCTGGTCACCGCGCAGCCCAGCGCCATGGCGGGCTTGGCGTCGGCCAGCACGAGGGTGGCATCGGCGAGATGGCCCCCCGTGGCCGCCTCGACCTTCCTGGCCGCCTCGTCGGTGCCCTCCCGCGCGTCGACCACCTCGTCGGCGCCGGCCTCCTTGGCCAGCGCGAGGCCCGCGTCGCGCGCGTCGATGCCGACCACGCGCAAGCCCCGGCCCCGGGCGAACTGCACGCCCATGTGGCCGAGGCCGCCACCGGCGCCGACAATGGCTAGCCACTGGCCCCGCTTTAGCCCGGTCTGCTGCACGCCCCGCCACACCGTGCGGCCGGCGCAGGCCAGCGGCGCGGCGGCCAGCAGGGACACGCTGGCGGGCAGGCGCGTGGTCCAGCGGGAATCCACCACGGCGAACTCGGCGAAGAAGCCGTCGGTGTCGCCGAAGACGCCCGCGTTGCCCCGGAAGCCCCGGCAGTACTGGCGGCGGCTCTCCTCGGGGCCGGTGCACTCGGCGCAGCGGCCGCAGGCGTGGAAGGGAATGCCGGCCATCACGCGGTCGCCAGCGCTGAAGCCGGTCACTCCCGTGCCGACAGCGACGACGGTGCCGGCGCCCTCGTGCGACGCCGTGCGGGGCAGCTCCAGGTTGCTGAAGACGCCGGCCTGCACCATACTGTCGGTGTGGCAGTACGAGGCGACGGCCACCTTGATCAGCATGTCGTAGGGCCCGAGGCTAGCCGGCGCGGGTACGGCTATCTCGGTCAGGCGGTACGGCTCGTGGAACTGTGTCACCTGCACCGCCTTCATCGTCTTGGGCAGCGAGGGCGAGGGCGAGGGCGAGGGCGAGGGCGCCGCCGCCGCCGCCATCGTGACGTCAAAGTGGGATGATTTGTCGGCAATCGCGAGGCTCGCCCTCTGCAGAAGTGCAGCGCCTACGACGAGGAGCTGTTGACTGACTCGGGGACGTACGTACGCAGTGGGTATTGTTTCAGACACGAACTTCCGCTCGTGTCAGGAGGGGGGCGTGCGGGAAAAAAAATCAACTTTTAGTCTTCCCGTTCTGATGGTGTGCGCATTCCCCAATTCCGGTATGCCCAAGGTGGCTTGCATTGAAGTCAATTGCTGCTAGCTGCTGCTGCTTGCTGCTGCTGCTGCTGCGCCTCTTGCGCCTCTGCGCCTCCATTTTCTGGCCTCGCCGACAACCTGAGCCTGCTTGGAGGGGTAGCGCGTGGCACTGACATCATGCTCTTCCCAGCTGCCAGAATCTTCCCACCTACCACAGTGCGCTCCCAGCGCCGCCTCCGTGCTTGCGTTACCCCGCCACCGCTAGAACCGCCTGGTGCTCGTTCTAGCATCGGGCGTCTCCGTGAAGGCGAACAGCGCGAGTCAATCGATTGCTCGTGATTGCCCATGTTTCAGCAAATCGTGCACTCCCTCTTCTTTTATTTTTTATTTTTTATTTTTATTTTTTTATTTTTTATTTTTAATTTTAATCTAATTTTTTACCTTCCTTTCTCTTCCCGCATCCCTTTTTTGTGTTCGCCCTCTGCGCCCCGATCGTCACGCGGGTACGTCACGCGAGGAGGGCGTGGAGTTGGCTTGCTTCGCTTCGTGGGAGGGAGAGAACGCGAGGGCGGAGCCTCCGGCGTGCCGCCGACCACCTCATTCCGCCAACATCCAACAGCTACGGAGCATTCCCTCTCAACAAACCGGCCGACCGCCTGCTTGCTACGCGCCTACCCTGTCGCCTGCGAGCCTGCCACCCTACCGCTACCCAACCGCTCCAGTCATTCCACGGGCGGGGCTCCCTCAGCAGCTCCTCGGAAGAGTGAAGCGGCGGTGTCTCTCGCTCGCCCCGTTGTCCTTCCGAATTCTGAATGTGCGTGTCTGGGTCTTCAGTCTTGGGTTGGGGTCTGCGCAGGGCTCCGTGGGCCCCAACCCAACGAAATTTCTCCTGTCGCACGGCATTGCCTGCATTGCCCGCCCGCCTGGCCACCCGCCCTGGTTTCTGAAATGATTGACCGCTTTCGACCAAGGACCAATGGTTCTCCATGACCAGGGCACCAGGGATGGCTGCCGCGGCGGGTGGTGGCCGGCGGGGGCCTACAATCCCTCGAAGCTTCAGAGCGAGAGAGAGGGGAACTTGCATTCCTTTTTTACATGGGTAGCTGCTGATGGAGCACGGCAGCAGCCATCCAGAGGAGGTACAGACTGTGGGGGCCGAAGAGACACGGTGGAACACGCCCGTCGAGCGGGTGCCAGACACCCGCCAGACATGGAGGCCAGGACACGCACAACCGCACACACTTTTTTTTTCCTTGCCCCTCCATGTCTTCCAGCCCGTGGTTGGCCGTTCCACGAGACATATTATGACAGGAGATATTCACCCCAGACCCGACGTTCCAGTGCAGAAAACGGCTCGTTGGTCTCGGGGGAAATTGCTTCAAGTTAAGACACGCATCCATCCATACGATACTTGGGTAATAATGCAGGTGTTCATGAATCCAGGTACTGAGTAGGCGTACAGGGTGTTGTGAGTTAGCGGTCGGGCACCAACGACCGCACCTGCCGAACAAGGCAGTTGATCCACCTGGATTTTCATTTGGCCCAGCATCCCAATTTCTCCCCTCCAGCAGATGGGTTGCATCCAGCAATGCACCAAGCAAGGCACCACCACACCTATGCCTCTCCCAATTCTGCATTTCTGTTTGGCTCGCTCGCCCTCTCTTTTTTTTTCTCGATTTTTTTTATGTCTTGTAATGAGAGGGGGGCATTACGGTGCCGCCCTCTTCCCCTCCCTCTCCCTTCTCCCTGCATGATCCGTGATCAACCGATCAACCAGTCAGCCTGGTCTGCCCAGACCAGCCGACGCGCGGCAGCCGTGCAAAAAAGAGAGGTGGGGGCGAGGATGTGCAGAACAACGAACCAACAAGCCAGCCAGCCAACCAGCCAGCGGATCAACAAAAGAAAATTAACCGACAAACGTACGGAGCACATGTAGGTAGGTGGGTGCTGAGGAGAAGTGGAGAGACGGAAGTTGGCGGATGGATGGCTGCGTGCATGATACATACAAGCACGGATTAGGGGCAAGAGAGGGGGAGGAGGAAGGGAGGAGGAAGGGAGGAGGAAGGGGAGGAGGGATGAGACAGCCGGTTTGGCATTGATGGGTCGGGAGGGGGGCAAGCAAGAGGCTCACCGACTGGACCGCGCAAGCTGTTGTTGGGCTTACGGTCGCACAGCGTCATCTGGGAACTCCTCCTTGCTGATAGTACAGGCTTGATCCAGAGTGAAGCCCCTACCTCTACCTCTCTGTCTGACTCTCTTCCCGCCCTGAGTGAGATGGTCACGAAAGGGCACTTCCACACGACACTTACCGACAGCCTCTTCGCCTCCCTCCATGTCATCCAGTCTTCGTGTTGGGCTTGCCGCCAGATTGCGCACTTTACCAGTCCCACCCTCAAGTAGCAAAGTATTGAGCTGGATCCCGTGCTCAATAGATTGTCCAATGGATCTCTGGAAGTCGCATTCCGGCGGGCCCCAACAAAAGAGAAGAAAAAAGGGAAAAAAAAAAACATTTTTCCTCTTGTTCATTCCTTCCCTTTCCCTCATTTTCTCCCCACAGCTGCAAGCTGCACCAAGCACTCCTGAAAACATCGTCACAGGGGAGGGAGGAGGGCAACGAACGGGGCGACGGGGCAACGGTGGCTGGCACAGGGGCACGCAAGCAGCCTCGCGGGCTTGTCTGGTTGGCCGAGCCTGGCATGGCGGCGTTGCTGCCGTTCCGGCATTGGTGCGTTGCTGTCAGCAGCTCCACGCAGGCGGGGTTTTGCCTTGAACGGCGTATTGGGTCCCACTGCTCCCACTGGTGCGATGAGCGGCTACCGGCGGCGGGCGCCCTAAGCAAGGGGGGGCGGGGGGGGCAGGGGTCCACGGTGACACTCTCGAGGGAGCCGGTCCCGAAAGGCGGAAGCTAGACTTCCCTAACTCGTCCTCTTGTACCTGGGTAGCGATCGATAGCGGAACGATAGTGAACGATAGTGGACGATAGTGCGTGCGATGTGGACGTGCGAAATTTTGGCGGTGTCGTTTCAGCACTTGGCCATATTTCCTCTTCCGTGGCCTCGTGGTCTAGAACGTCTCGAGGCCCAGACCGCTGGGACCGGCCGATTTTAGACGCCAACGCCCACCGGCTGAAGGCTGCTGAAAGCTGAGGAGAGGGTTATTGACTCTAGTCTCTGTTGCTAGGCGTGCCGGGGGGGTTGCTGGGGTGGCTGCTAGGGGTGTTTGTTGGGCGATTTGGGGCGATTGGGGCGATCGAGGGGGAGAGCTCATCTGCGCAAGTCATGTGCGGAGCACGCGTGGTTGGCTGGCTCAACGTCTGGCTAGTCCTCTCTAGTCCCGACGTTCAGGGCACCGAGGGCACCGACGGGGCCCAGCCCCAGACGCCCCCAGACCGCAAACGGAGCCCACCATGCGCCCGGGTAGCGTCCCTGGTACGAGGTAGGCACTGAGCAGGGTGCTTCGTACCTCGGCGGGCAGCAAAAGACCACACCGACAAGTGCCCGCTGTCACGGGGAACGCGTCTGCTGACCACCCTTCACCCACCGCACAGAGCAGGTTTGCTCGAACTTTGCCGCGGAGGACAGGATGGAGGCGGCGGCGACAAGATTGGGAGACCGACGTGACCGACGCGCCCGGCTCGTGCAAGGGCTCGCAGCCAGTTCTCCGTCTTCTCGCAGGCACTACCCCTCCAACTGTAACACCCCGCCTGCTTACCTCCCTTGTTGGGTATCCCGGGCGATCTCACCTGCAGCCGGAGGACAGAGGAGTGCGATTAGGGGACGCCAGTCTTGCGCGTCAGAGGGGCGAGAGGCACGGAAGGATGAGGAGAGAGAACGTACTCCGTAGGTAAGGGTGCAGAGGCAAAAAGCGAAAAAGTGGCGTCTGGGAGGGTGGGTACAGGGCGTCGAAGAAAATTCCAGCGAGGACAGCCTGGCACGCCGGGCACGGCACGACAGCTCAGCGCTCAACAGCCAGTTGTTCCCAACAGGGGCTGTAGAAAAAGGCTGTGGACAGACCGGCAGGCGGCACTAGTCCCAGCGCGGCAAACGAAGACAGCGAAGAGGGTTCCGAATCTGCACTATTTTTTCGTACAGCCTGCGCACCGAGTATTGATGTGGTTGATGTGGTCTGTACGGCTGTGCTGAGAAGCTGTTTCGTCCTCAGTCACCTCTCGGTTAATCCGGTTCTACAGAACGCCATGCAGGACCAGCCCACCAATCTCGCGCGCCCGCCAGACACCCCGAACTCAGCCTCCGGCTCGCTGTCTGCGTGCCTGGGTGCCCTCCCGTGCTGGGACTCAGGACGGCGGCCGCCGCGTTCGGGTCGACCGCCCGCTAAGGGTCCCGCTGCTGGGCCCGCTAATGGTCCGCCAATGAACCCGTCAATGGTCCCGCTAGTGGGTGTCAGCCATGAGGGGGGCAGGGGGGGGCCACAGGGGTTTCTGCTTAGGGATTAGGGCGAGTAGGCGAATGGCGAGCGGCGAATGGCGAACGGCAGCAGACGGACAGGGGGGTGTGGGCGGCCGGGCGGGCCTTCCTAGCGCCAGAACGACGGTCCAGCTGTCCACTGATTCCTCCGTCTGTCCATCCACGTTCATCGTTCGCTGTTCGCGCCATTTGCCTGCATTGTCTGCAGGTAGGCAGCTGATGGTTGTGCAGTTTCAAAGAGACTCCCTCCATGTGTCTCCCCTCTGCCCTCCCTCCCTGGTCCTGGCCTCTCTGGCCTCTCTGGCCTCCCTGTCTTTCTGGTCCCTTGGTCTGTCCCTTGTTCCCTCCACCCCACCCCTCCTTTTCGCTCTTGTTCGAGCTGGTCCGTTGTTCACCCCCCCCTCCCCCCTTTCGTCCCCTTTGCCACCCCTGGCCTCCAGTCTGCAGAGGGCAGCAAAATGCCCTATATATCGGGCGGGCGCTGGTGCCATGTAACCCAGTGTTCGGACCTCCGAAGCAAAGTGTCTCGCCAAAGCAGAGTTCGGAGATTCCCCAAGCAGCTGCACTCGACCTCCGGCCGAAAACAGTCCTACATATAGCCAACACCTTCACACTTATACGATGCCTCTCCTCTTGATAACCGGCGCCACGGGCCACGTCGGCTCCTGCGTCCTCCTCCACGCCCTCCGCGCTGGCTACACCGTCCGCGCCGCCGTCCGTTCCGAGGCGAAAGCGCTCGCCGTGCTGTCGCGGCCACAGATCAAGGCGCTCAACCCGGGCTCCCGGCTGTCCTTCGTGATCGTGCCGGACATCACGGCCCCCGGCGCCTTCGACACCGCCACCAGCGATGTCACCCACGTGATCCACATCGCGTCGCCGCTGGCCACCGGCGACTGCGTGGCCGCCGACCGCCACCACGACTACTTCATCCGGCCCGCCGTGCGCGGCACCCTCGAGATGCTGGACGCCGCCAACCGGTCGGGCACCGTGCGGCGCGTGGTGATCACCAGCTCCATCGTGGCCCTGGTGCCCGTGGACCAGATGGAGGGCCGCGAGGCGCGGCGCACCGTCGTGCGGCCCACGGACCGCGTGCCCTTCGTGCCCGGCCCTTACGAGACCGAGTTCGCCGCCTACGCCGCCTCCAAGGTCGCCGCCCTAGAGCAGGCCGAGAGGTACATGGAGCGCGAGCGGCCGGCCTTCGACGTCGTGTACCTGCACCCGTCTTTCGTGCTGGGCCGCAACGACAGCGCCACCACCCCCGCCGAGGCCATGAAGGGCACCAACGCCGTCGTGCTGGCCATGCTGCTGGGCAAGCGCTTCGGCCCCTTCGCCGGCGCCACCGTGCACGTCGAGGACGTCGCGCGCGCCCACGTCCTGGCCCTCGACCCCGCCGTGCCCGCCGACCAGAGCTACATCCTCAGCCAGCACGCCCGCTGGAACGACGCCAAGGGCATCGCCCGCCGCGCCTTCCCCGCCGCCATAGAGTCCCGCCTGCTGACCTCGCGCGGCAACGTCGACTCCATCCCCCTGCCCGTAGACGCCAGCCTGACCGAGCACACCTTCGGCTTCCGCCTCATCGGCTACGAGGAGCAGGTCAAGAGCGTCGTCGGCCAGTTCCTCGACATTCGCGCGCGCGGCCGCAGTCGGAACAGGCTCGCCGTCGCTGCCGCCTCGTCTCGGCCTTCGTCCAGAACGAGGAGCGAGACCCTGATGCAAGTCAGCGCCAACGCTTGACTGGAGCAGGGCTCGTCGCCCCCTCCTGCGACCTCGTTCTTGGCTTGACTTGGCTGTTACAGCGCTCGCAGTGCTACTGCGACGCGACGCTTGATTTACACTTTTATTACTACCCCTCGCGCGCACGGGGCGGTCGGCCGGTGGGGGCTGCCTGCCCATTCCTATGTATAGATAAAAAAGAAGAAAGAGACACGCCAGCCGTGCTGGCCGGAATCAGGCGTTCATTCGTTTTTCTCTTTTGTTTTTTTTTCCTATCATCAAAATCATCATACGCATCCATCCCCCTGTCCAGAGAGACGAGGGATGTGAGAGGAGTTCTACCACAGGATTTGACATTTTACGGAAGATACAAGACGGACAGAACTTGGGGGAACAAAGGACGGAGACTGAAGAGCGAAAAAGGACAAGCGATGGAGCCCCATAGGGGGAGGAGCCTGTATGCATAAGCTACCAAAGATACCCATTATTACTTCTACGACATGTATGTACTATGAACAAACAAAGCAAGCAAAGCACTTTAGGGTGGCTTTCTTTTCACCATCCATCTCGCTCATCTCGCTCATCTCGCTCATCTATCTCGTCTGTGTGTGCTATGGCGTAACTATGAAGGATCGCTCCAGTAGCACAGTAGGTAAACGGAATGCTTACCTCGCTTCCACTGTACGAACGAACTATTCGCCACCCCTCCTCTTCCCCTAGAAGATACAGGCTCAGCCCCCACGCCACCCCGTAATGCCTCATCGATCCTTTCCCCCCACAGAGAACTGCGTAGATCGACCTCGTACTTCGCGCGATCTTGACGTGATAACGCCTCGAGAATGTGATAATTCGAAGCACCAACACTCCAATCCATTCCATTCATCCATCATTCCATATCAAATTTGCTGACCACTGACTGACGAGCTACATGTACACGATACCATTGATTTGCCGCTCCCACCTGCAATATATCGAGCTTACGCCGTCTGTCGATTCTGAGAAAGCACTAAAAGGCTGGGCAAAACGGCAACCTGGGTACCATATGTAGGTATTAAGTCGGGTATATACGCATCGTATCCATGCAAAAAGACAGTGCGGTAGCCAATGGAAGTATGTGACGTTGATGCGATGAATTGACTAGGTTTGCCGACGTGTCAGGCAGACGGAAGGATTCGTGTCTGTACTGGATGCTTGCCCGGTATCAGGGTAGTCCTTGTTACTCTGCCTTCTAGGCGCCCAGCGTGAGGTCGGCGCGCACTATCAGTAGGAAGTGGTAATATCGCCTTCCTTCTAGCAATTTCTCATGCGTGTGTACTCCGCGTAGCACAGTACGGGTAGGGTAGGCCAGCGCCAAGTTGGGCATCATAGTCTCTTGATGACAATCTCTGGCTCAGGCTTAGTCGTCGTATACGTTATTGCTATCTTAGCAGGGGGGTTAAGAACCAAGCATGACTACCGCTAGTTGCTGATCTGCCTCGCGCAGAGGGAAAGATGAGTGATGATTACTTTTGCATGACGCTGCTGAGTACTTCGGCAAATAACGGTCGGGGTAGATTCGGAGACTTCACTGGCTGGGCCGAAAAATTATCGAGACCCCAACGAAACAGTGCGTCAGACGAGGAAGAACGAACAACAAAACAGTGAGGGGGGGAATCACTCAGTCGAGAGGCCTGAAGATTATTGGGTGATACCCACGCGACAGCAGCAGGGATGTAGGCGGTAACTGCCGCATGACCACTTGTTGCGCGTGGCAAGTATAGACAACTTCATGGATACACGTATATGCTGACATGGGGTGTGTAATATCCAGTAAGGATCCCCCCCTGCGATGTGAGGCGAGACAAATCGATCCGTAAGACCTAGTGATGGCAGAGCCTGGCATACGTGCGTGCGTATGTGGGTACGTGGGTAGGTACTATAGGTATGGCAAAACATAACCGTCACTAACAAGATGTTCATGGATTTGAACTCCAGGTAGTCCTAATACCTGGTATCACTAGCACAGGTAGACACTGCGCTATAGGCTACCTGACCATAGTTACGCCTCCCTTGCGTGGATTATGCCCAGGAGTTGTGTCTGTACGGGAGTTGTGTCTGCACAGAGCAGGATTTTGTTTGTCTAATAATATTTCCCGTTTCAGACAGGTGGCTCGACTCCTGAATCCTTCGTTCTTCTGATGGCCTTCTGGTTGTTTCGTTCATGACCTATTGCAACAATCACGCCGCCAATAAGAGCTGCTTGGGCGAAGACTCAATGAAATGCTATTCCTTTTTGGACGGAGTACAGGCGGAGTATGACGAGATTTGGAAGACCATCTACGAATTATTACCTGACTTACCTATAGACAAGTACCTACCCTGCGCACATGGTATATAAATCACAACGCAGCTATAATTTGCCACGTACGACCATAGGTGCTGGAAAATACGGGATCCCGTCCGCTCTCCCCTAGTCAAACCAGTAACCGGCGGATTAGTAGTTGGGTCGGTGACGACCAGCGAATCCCCGCTGTTGTACGTTTATTTCTTTTTCTCTCCTTTTTATTTTGAGATTTCTTTTTTGCCTCACTCCTATCTTTTTCTCTTGGATTTGTTTTCCTACTGCATTGCATAGCTTTACCTAGGTACGTGTAGATGCCGATGGGCCCGTGATTCGGAACAGAGCCTCGCGGTACGGAGGCCGAGAAGGGCAAGTCGGCAGTTTTCCTAATTCGGCAACTCGCCGGCCGGGCTGTCGGGGCTTGGTGGAGCGGGAAGTTCCTTTGTAGGCCCCGTCCCGTCTTTCCGCCTCCATTTTGTGCGGGCGGCGACGAAGCGCCGACGCCCCACGTGGGTTGGACCGCAGAGCCCTTGGGAGCCTTATGTCTAGGGGTCGTACCCTCGGCGTCACTTCACGTTGACGCGTCCAACCGTAGTATCTGTGTGGCTGGGATCCTGGACGGCCGTTACATCGGCCTTTTTATTTTACTTCCTTAATCAAGACGAAGCAGAAGATGCGATGACGCCGACGACGATGAAAAGCAAGCTTCGATCTGGGCGTTCAGGACGGCATTCCAACTCATGTCATGGCGGGTCAAAAATAAGCATAAATCGTAGGGCAGGCCGTTCATCTCCTCTCGTCAACTGCAATTGCAACTATCAAAAGCGATAATGCTCCGTTTTCAATGCAACCTCATTCCTACGCCGCGTAAATACGTCTCGCAGTGCCGCAGCTCAGCCACGAAACAGCCAATGGGAGACCCTCCCAAAACGCCCGTCGACATGGGGGCGAGGCCGGGACGCGTCACAGCAGGAAGGCTGGGGTCCAGCTCGTCAGGGGGTGAAGAATCTGGGAAAGAGAGGCACGGACGGACATGGACACAATAAAACGGGGGGGGGGGAGGATGTATTTAAGGTTGTAGCCGCTCGAGCTTCCGACTATAAAAGCTTCTCTTCTCGCAGACTCGTCAGAAGTCTCGACTACTACGTCCTAGCCACGAACGAAGCTGGGAACTCTTGCACGACCGGCACTGTCTCCTGTTGTCGGGGACTACCTCTTTTCTTTCTCTTTTTCTTTTTTTTCCTCTTTCTTGGAAGCGGCGACGCCTCCCCACTTTCCTCCCACGATGAGGACCGCCACCGTCTCCCTGCTTGCCTACTTTCTCGTTGTGGCAGTGGCTGTCGAGCCCGTGACCATCCGGCTTCAGTCATCCGTCGCCCCCGATAGGACGCGACGGGCGGCGGCGCGATCGGCACTGCGGGCTCGGCGTGCCAATGCTACGCTCGCCGAGATCGATCTGACGGACTGGGCCAGCACCGTCGATCTTCAGGTACGGTTTTGCGGACCGGGGGACTGGCCATGGAGCGGGATGTCCGAAAAAGGTAGACAGAGTTGACGCTTCTCGCAGTGGTACGGGACCATCTCGGTGGGCACGCCGCCTCAGAACTTGTCAGCCACTACCATTCTTCTTCCCGTCTCCCTCCCCCTCTTAGAGTAGTGATGCTGACTCCCGACTCCCTCGCGCGTTCAGTACCGTCCTCTTCGACACAGGCAGCACGGATCTGCTCCTGCCCCGGAGCAACTGCACCAACTGCGCCAACCAGACACGGTTCGACAGTGCCAAGAGCACGACCTTCTCGCCCCGGCCCGGGACGAGGCAAACCATCGGCTTCCACACCGGCGGCAGCACCGTGCCGTACGTCGTGGCCCAGAACGCCAGCGGCCTCGTGGCAGCCGACACCGTCAGCCTGGGCGGCCTGATGGCGCCGGGCCAGGGCCTCCTGCTCCTCGACAGCGTGGCCGACGCGTTCAACGCCATGCCCATCGACGGCATCCTGGGCATGCCGCCCACGGGCGCGTCGGCCCTGTCTGACCAGGTCACCCCTTTCTTCTGGCACCTCAACGACACCGACCAGCTCGGCGGCAGCAGCGTCTTCTCGTTCTACCTCGTCCCACACGGCGCCGAGCTCACCCTTGGTGGCATCGATGACAGCAAGCACAGCGACGCCGTCAGCTACGTGGGCCTGTTCGCTGCGGGGGTCGAGGCCTCGGGCGAGTGGATCGTCGGCGCGCCCGCTCTGGCCATCAACGCCTCCGTCGCCTTCTTCAACACCAGCTCCGTGGCCCTGCTGGACACGGGCACCGCCTTTGTGAACGCGCCCGACAAAGGCACCGCCCAGGCCATCTACGCCGCCCTCGCGCCCGAGATCCGCGAAATCGACCCGGCCGGCGCCTGGGGCGCCGAGTGCGCCGTCTTCGACCGCCTCCGTGCGTCGACCTTCACCTTCACCCTGGCCGACCAGCAGGGCACGCTCGTGAATCTGACCCTGGGCGGCGACGAGCTCGACCTGGGCGAATACCCGGGCCAACCCGGTATCTGCCAGGGTTTGTTCCTGCACCCCGTCCCACCTGTGGATGTCGGCGTGCCCTTCTGGACGCTCGGCAGCCCGCTGCTGAAGAAGTACTACACCGTCTGGGATGGCGATAACCTCCGCGTTGGCTTCGCGAACCTCACTATTGCCGGTGCCGGTGCCGGTGCGGGAACCGGCAGCTCGTCGCCTAGCGGTTCCCCAACGCCCGGGGATCCGGTGCCGAGTCTGGGGAATTTGGTCGCCAGTCCGGTTAATAGTCTTCTTGGCGTCGTGGTGGCTGGTGTTGTTGCTCTCGGCACGTTCATGTAGAGGGCTTTCTCTCTCTCCATCTCCTTCCTCTCCTTAACTTTCTTTCATGTTATTAGTTATAGATAACATCGTTAAGTCTCAAGGGTATAATAATACCTACTAAGGCTTATGGTTATTTCTGAACCGGATCAGCTATTAATTATATATGTACTAAGTTAATGTCAAGATAAGAACTTAGGTAATTTATTTTTAGCAAGCGTAGGGCTGCTTCCCTTTCCATGCTTCCATGTTGGTGGAGAGAGAGAGACCAAGAACTTGACGGTCTCTCTTCCTCTCCCTCTCACTCGTCCCCCCCCTTGAAGATGCCTTTGTGTTACTTACCTAGTGTCAATGCCTGTATTTTTTCTGATGTTATTCATGCTTCCTTCTATTGCTTATGCATCTCTCCCTGTCTTGCTAGTTTCTCCCTTCGACGGGTTTCAGGTGCTGTGCTCTTTGTTGGACTAGGCTTCCGGGCGTTATCATTTGGCACCGAGAAGGCTCAGTTAGTTAGGTATCGGCGACTACGTCGGGGTTTTACCTGCCATATTCCGTACTTCGTATGATCTCCTGAAGGGTAGATCCCAGCACAGCCGAATTTAAAGCTGCCTAGCCCCGACTCATATCTGCTCAAGGAACCGGTAATGTTGAGCCATCTATGGATAGGTATGTACCTGAGTTATCGCTTCAGTGCATGCTAGTGTGCGCTACCAATCAGGGTGACTTGCGCTTCCCCGGTCGCGGCCGTTGCGCACCCACGATTCTCCCTCGCAGTCGGCATAAAATACGGTTCCCAGATCATAACGGCAGGCGGCCAATCAGATAGCTTGCATCCCATCCCCACCACGAATCATCCAATAGAAATTCGGGGCGCACGGCGCGAGGATTTCCACTTATCCAACGACAACCCGACATTTAGGTGAACTTGCCCTTTACTTTGCCAGGAGGGATTCGAGGAAACTGAATATCATAGACACTACCTTGATGAGGATGCGACCTCTGTATCTGATGACACGCAATCTGTCAGAGACCCGATCGAGGAAGAAGAGCCAAAGAGGACACCCAAGTGACTAAAGTCATTTACATCTGCTAAACTCCTTGAGAATTTTCTATCCCCACTGCCTAGTCTTTCTCTGGCGCAGTTGGATGCATCACTTAAGACCAACACTAGCAATTGCCCCTTCAATGACTAGCCACTAAGTCATCTAAAAACACCGTTACCAGAAAAAGCGAGAGCCAACTCTGTCAACATGGAAGGTGAAGGCAACAACCAGGCCAATCTTAGGCTGAAGCGGCCCGTATTGCGGTGGCCGTTGCGCAGGCCCTGGATGCCTATTTCGAGCGATATGGCGCGCCCATTGTCAACGCCATGGCCGATCTTCACAAACCGGTCTGCGGAGCGATTAATGCTTTCCGCAATCAAGAATCAACACACGGCTGGCGACTTCAGGACATCGGCTACTTTCATTCTGGTCTGGACACCGATGACGAATCGGCTTATCTCGGCAAAGACCTGTACCGGACGTAGTCAGTGTTATGCACATGGCGTCTGGCTCCCTCTACGGCAGCATCATCGTAAGAAAAGGGTTCAGGCCAATACTTGCTTGCACTGCGCCACGGCGCCACCGTTGTGGCTGCGCTCAAAGTTGGGACGGAAGCAGGAGGAGCTGGTAGGAGGCTGTTCTGTGGTGAGAACCTCTTTAGATTTTTCTCAGAATCTCTTCGGAAAATTTTGTGCCTGCTGCCAAAACCAGCCACCGCCTTCTTCGCATCTGCCATTCTGCCATCCTGCGTTCTAGTCGAAATTTCTTCTCCCACGTTCTCCCGCTTACTTTCTTCTTTTTACCTTTTCTCCACCATCGCGCCGACCACCCATTACCGTCGCGTTTTTCTCCTCCCCGCCGTTGCCCTTTTTTAACTTTTATTTTCCAGTTCAGCAAGAATACAATTGCCGAGATGCCCTCTTCTTCTGTCGCTTCCTCTGCTGCCGGCGCCGCTGGCGCCGCCAACAACCAGCCGGTCTCGCCGACGGCGTTGGCCTCTCCGCCCGCCTACGGCTATCACCACTACCAGCAGCAGCAGATGGTCCCGCCGCTTCCCCCTCCTTCGCTCGGCCCCGCCCCGGCCCCGGCTGCCGGTTCCGTTCACCACCAGTTCTTCATAGTCAAGCCGATGCTGACGACGGTGGCCGGGAGCCGGGTGGTGGCGCGCCGCCACGCCAGCTACGCGAGCCAGGCGACCTCCCCCCCGGCTCTGCCGCGCGCTATGGCCCAGGATATCGACAAGATGCAGACGTCCACGGACAACCCGTGGACGGACTTCGCGCCCGCCATGGAGAAGACGATGGCGCAGCAGGTCCTGCGCGCGCGCCAGCCCAACGCCGCGCCCGCCTCTCCCGGCTCGCCCGACTCGCCCGCCACGCCCGCCACGCCCGTCTACGAGGGCGTTGACCAGCTGCAGCAGCTGCCCGTCGAGCTGCTCTTACGCATCGCCGACGCCGCCGGCCAGCCGTCGGCGGCCGCGCTGGCGCTGACGAGCAAGACGATGATGAACACGCTGGGCGGCACCCGCCTCGCACTGGCGGGCCGCGCGCGCTGGGAGCTCCTCTGCCTGCTGGAGCGCGAGCACGACCTCACGGTGGCGTGTCACTACTGCCAAAAGCTGCACCATGGCTTCATCAAGGGCTCGCAGCTATACGGCGGCCCGCGCCCGTGCGAGCTCATCCGAACCGCGCAGCAGTTCAGCCTCCCCGACAGCCTCACCTCGCACTCGTTCCGCATGATGGCAAAGAGCCTCGCCCTGGGCCGCGGAATCCGCAGCTTCGTCCCCTTCGGCACCGTGCACGAGACGCTCGCGCTGGCCGGTGGCCGGCAGGTGCGCCGCGCCATGACGACCAAGATGATCGACGGCAGCGTCTTCTTCCGCTCGCGCATGACCGTACAGCTGCCGACGCTGGGCGTGTCGGCGCACGCCAACGTGCAGCGCGTGTCCCGGCTGCTGTGGGCGCTACCGTACACGCACCAGGTCTGCACGCATATCCGCTGGAGCCTCTTCGACACCGACGACCTGGTACCCAGCCGCGTGTGCACCAACGGGCTGCTCCCGCGCTCCGTCCTCGCCGGCTGTGCCCACTGCTTCACCGACTGCAGCGCCGTCGTGCAGACGCCGCCCGGCGCCGACCATTCCCTCCTGACGCTGACCTCGTGGAAGGACCTCGGCGGCTTCGGCCCCGGCGAGTGGTACAAGTGGGACGCCCTGCGCTGGCAGTCCATCCCGGGCGTCAATCCCACCGTCGACCGCGAGGAGGAGCTGCCCGGCTGGGTCTGCGCCAGTTTCGAGGGCTTCGCCTCCGCCAAGCTACCCGACCTCCGCGCCCTCATGGGTGCCTAACGAACTCGTCGTCCATTTCGCTGGATATCTCTCCGTCCATCATCTCGCCGGACACGAATTCCTTCTCACCGTCTATCTTTCAGGACACGATCTCCTCTCTCCTCGACTGGCACTTTTTACTATCACCTACAATTGGAGCAGCAGCAGCGCGAGCGCGACACCGCAGGACGAGCACCTACCTACACCTACCCTATCATCACAAAAGACTTGTATATACGCAGGCACACATATCATATTCTCTCGTTCCCTCTTCTATCTCCTTGCCCACGGGCACATACCCCCCCCCCCCCCCCGTCTTCCTTGCTTTCTCTATCATCTCCTCGCATACTTCACACTTCTGCCCACGATCCCGTACTTGACGGGACACCATAGGGGAAAGGGGTGTCAGGTGCTAGATGTCTATGGAGCTTTCTTCGCTAAGATTCAGTGATTTTTTTTTTTGCTTCTGCCTAGTCCCTCCTTTTTTGTTTCTTCAGCGTAAATAGCGATGCTCACGAGGAGACGTGGTCCTACTATTACAACATCGTTGCCTGCTACACTCCACTCCCCGTGTCCTCAATGGAAACACAATAGAACTCTCATCACTAAGCCTCTCCAGTAGTGCCGGCCAGCATTCGATAGAATGCTCGCCGATGGGCCTCTCCAGTTGTACCACAGAAGGCCTGGCCCTCCACCGCTAGAAATCCTCCAGCCGATAGACGTAGTAGGCAGGCTCCTCGTACGGATGGGCCCTATGTAGAAACGCAATCAGCACGGCATCCATCTTTCTTTCTGCTCTTACTTCCTCCCTCCCGTCATCAGCACGGCACCTTTCTTTCTACTCCCCATCACGTACGACTTGAGCGCCTGCACCGCCGTCCGCGCGACGTCCTCGCCGACGCAGAGGACCTCGACGCGCGCCTCGGGCACCTCCTCCAGCGCGCCCGTCTCGGCCGAGCCGATGTGCGGGTGCGCCGCGGCGCCCGGGCGGAACTGGCCGGTGCCCAGGGTCGTCCAGCTGCACTCGCTGTAGTGAGGGTAGCGGCCAGCGCCCGCGGCGAAGACGGCGGCTTTGCACGCGGCCAGAGCGGCCGGGGGGACGGTGAAGACCAGCTTGAAGCGGGGGCTCGCGGCCATTTTGGTTACTTAGGTGGTGGGTTAGGTAATATGGGGATGGTATTCTCGCTGCGCGCTTGTTTCTCTCGAGGAACTGGTGAATGCGGGCAGGCCGAACAGGTGATGATACCTGATCTACATGTAGGTCCGAAGTCACGAAATGCGAGGATGGAGCTCGATTTTGGCTTCCTCACCCAGGCGGGGTCGGGCACCTACTTGCCGCGACATCGTCCAATCAAGGATCCTCTTGGGGGATGGCTGCTTTGCTCACCACTTTTGCACTCCGTGAAGGCTCCTCGTGTGATACATACAGGTACATATGAGATATCTTAGACCGGTTGCATATTTCTACGTGGTTAGTAATTGCTCCTGCTCATCTCCCGATGTAAAAATGCAGACGTGGTAATAGCTGGTTGTGGAAAAATAAGAAGGCAAAAAAAGATCACCCAGTACGTCCTCCAGGCCCTGCCTGCGAGTATTTTGTACGGCCTCGCAGCTACAGCGCCGTCTTCCCCTTTCAGGGGGCTCGTCCTACTGGCCTTTTTAGACGTCTTCGACTTCGTCGCCAACAGACAGTATTTACTTTGCGGCATGGCCCTCCTCCGTCCACGGGCAACTGTTTATCAGACCAGTTGCCACAGCCAGGGTTCGAGAACCCGGAGCTTCAGCGCTCTGGGGGGAGGGTTCCATTCGTCTCTGAGGTGCTGGAAGGTGACTGCCCTATAGACGGTTACACCATCCAGCTACCAACCGTTGAAAGCTAACCCTCATAGGCGGGCTTTTACGGGCAAGGACGGGCACCGTGGGTAGTTTATGCCAGGCTTTTTGTGTCTCATCTCGTCTTACCGCCTCCAACGAGTTAGCAGGAAGCCAGGTGGCCCGGCTAGTTGCTTCACGTCGGGGACTTACAGAGCCGTTATCAAGTACTTTTTTCTGAGCGCATTTGCATTCATTCGAGTCACATTTGTTAAGCAAACAGTTTCAGAACGCATCCTGCACGGCCTGCTCGGCTGTCATAACCCGTGCTGCAGAGATGGATGGCTGGTCCGTAGTGGCGGGACGGCCTCAGAAGTGTACTGGAGTATCCACGTACGTAGGTACGTACGTACCTACGTAGGTAGTAATAAACGGTGTAGAGGTACTCTGACTGCTCATACATCGTCTGCCTTTTCTACACCGAAATGTCCAGTGCTTAGCTGTACTTAGCTATAGATAGGCATCTATGTACCTGTAGGTAGCAGACATCTCTGGTTGAGAGCGCGGTGGGGATAACTTCACTTCTTCACTTCACTTGACATCACGAGGGAAAGGAACATAAAGTCTGAAACGGGTGTCCTGTGTGCATGATGCGCCTGTCTTCCTCTACTTGCCCGCCTTTCTGCCTGCCTCTCTACCTGTGCCTCTGCTTGCTCCTTTGCCTGCCTCTCTGCTTGCCTCTCTGTCTGGCCCCCTGCCTGCTAGTTCCGTACCCGTGTCTAGTGAGTCGTATCCACGCACATCGTCGTGGTCGCGTGAGATCACGAGATCGTGGGTGGGGTAGTCATCCCAGATGATGGCCTTGGTAGTATGAGAACGGGCCACATTCTCCGCCCTGATAGCCTCGGAGGGTCCCTCCCGCCAGCTGACTGCATATCTATGTCAGGCGCTGCCCCATCACCATGTGGTGGTGTATCTATATGTGATCGTCATCGCTCGTCTGTTCTAAGAGAGGGCGTCTGTCTATAAGGTCGGGTACCGGGCAAGGCGGGCCCTTGCCTGGGTTGTCCGCCGGGCTACTGGTGTGAACATGGAGATTGACGGTAGGTGTTGAGAGCACCATGTGGTGATCCTATGCATGATCATCGTTCCTTGTACTGTATGCTATCAAGTATAGGCCTGAGACTATACCCGAGGATGTTCGGCTATGGACGGAGGGCGGAACTGTGTCCCTGTGGGTTCCGAATGGGTCCAGGGCGCCCCGCCCTGCTGTTAGAGGTAGCCCTAGACTTCACATGGTGGTTCATCCTTGGTAGCCATCGTCTCTTGTATTGTTCAAGACTAGATGTGGGCAAGAGCCGTCGGTGGGTTCTTCGACCCTAACATCTCAACCGCCCCGTACCGTTGGTCCTCTTCCTACTGCTTGTGGGTCCTCTTCTGACAGGAGGCTTGACTTGCGCTGGCGGATGGACTTAGAGCGCGATGAGAGAAGGTGAGTAGTTACGTACCCAATGTATCGTGCCCTTCCCCTGTCCTGGTGGAGTCCTAGCTGACAACCTATTTGTAAGATAGCTGGTGAGGTTACCATCCCAGTCCCAGCCCGCAGCCTCCTAAAGAAGGCTACGGCGAAGTCGATGGGCGCCCAAAGGACATTACTCGTCCTTCATGATCTCGGAGACCATATCGTCCGGATCCTCAAGCGGAGGATTACCCTTTCCAGCATGCAGATCCCTGCATCATGGTATCAGCCGTGGCCTCGTGCACCGCGTTATAGGAAAGGCGCAGAGAGCTAGCGAAGATGATTAGTACGGCACAGCTGCTGGAAAGAAGAAGAGAAACGGCCTACACATACCCCCTCGCTCCCGAAAACGTGCCCATTGCCTTGACGGTCTTGGAATCTTGAAGACGGAAACCATCGCCGGAGTATGTGAGGCGTGCCCCGCCGGTGACAACGCTCTCTTTCCGAATGGGCCTTAATCAGAGCTGCGGGGGGATCCCGTCCCCGTCCACCTGGTGGAAGCGGACGGCGATATTATTACCGAGGCGATTCGCATGAGACCAATCCCGAAAAACATCGTCTTCGACGTCACCTGTTCGAGCCTTCTGGCTGGGCCCTGCCGCCCTCGTCCGGCTCTTCGTGCGATTTCCGGGAAGCCGAGATTTCCAAGCCGTCTCCGAAATGAGCTTCATCTCGCGGCTGATACTGGCGGCGGGGGCGATACTGATAGCAGGAAGCTCTGGAATCCGCCACAAGTCCGGGGGCCCCAGCCCAGCGGAGCGAAAAGACGGCCCCGGTAGGCTGACGAAGCGCCATCCAGATATAGGTCTTGGCTTGTTCTTCGATTGGATCGGCTGGCTGGCTGAAGCGACTCGTCCTTGGCGAGGGGGAGCGATTCGGTTGACTTGACGCAGAGGCTATTCATCGCCTCGATCAGGGCGCTGGCGAACACGGAGTTGTAGGCGCGGTCGACACTCGGTGCTGTACGGGCTCTGGGTGTTTTCGCGAGCACACTTAGGGTAGACAGCGGCCCCGCGGGAGAAAGGAGCCCAACCTCCCCCCTTAGCCCTGTCGATCGTCTCTCGTCTCTATCGACCACCTTTTCTGCAGACACCGACACGGCTTGATGCCCCCTTCGGGGCGGCCGGGGATTTTGGCAGAGGACGCTGAGGAGAGGAAAAACGAAGTGCCAGGCCGGGCCAGGCCGGGCTACATGTGGCTAGGCGTGGAGTTGCATCGGGTGCGTCAGGGTTTGGACCCGGACTGTTTGGACCAGGACTTTTGCCGAGGCTGGGGGGGCCTCGCCGTCGCGCTCGAGCCCGGCACGGCCGGATCTGCGTATGTAACGAGGTTCAGATTCGGCCAAACTCCACGAATCCACAAATGAGTCTACGTGATCTGACTACAGGTAGTTAATCTGAATACAGGCAGCTAGCGGCCAGGTATAATAATAGGCAATGAGACTTTGCTTTCGCTCGGGGTTGTCGATGTCAGATGCATAAGGCGTGCGGAAACGGTTTCGCACGGTGTTTAATCTTGGATTCAACTGTGGGGAAAAAAATAAAAGAAGGAAGAGAAGAAGGAGAAGAATATGGAGGAAAGAAAGGCTTATATAGGTACGGAGAGGCAGAGGTGCCTGGGGCGTGCTGGGCTACACCAGGGTCATGTGCGGCCAGGGAGGCACGTGACAGTTGCTCAATTCAGTCGCCGAGTCTTCGCACAAGCTTATTGGCTAACAATAATTACAAGATAGGAACCCCAAAGAGCATTCGTAGACTGGCGAATGACCCCTTTGAGTTGGCTAATGAGCAACCTGAAAAGACAACAACTAGCTATGGGCAAAACAGCATATCCGATCATACCTGGACATTCCCGTCTTCTCTCGTTGGCACTCGGACGTCGGAGGTTGGGCGGGCGAGACCGTTCGGGCGTTTCCGGGCGTAGGTATTCCCGATGCGGCAAGCTCGGGCCCGAGACGCCCGGCCCTGACGTATCTTCCTGGTCTCCTGTTTCTCCTGTTCTTCTGCTGCTGCTTTCTCCTACGGCTTTCTCTTGCGGCTTTCCTGCTTCGCAAAGAGTACATACACGATAATCGTGGTATCGCTGTGCAACTCATATTTCTCGCTCCGTTCTGTCACCGAGGTCCCTCTCTCGAAACTATGGCGTCTGAGTCGGCCCACAAACAGGCCTGCCTGATCTGCGCCCGGCGCAAAGTGCGCTGCGACCGGCGTGAGCCGTGCTCGAACTGCGTCAAATCGGACGCCCGCTGCGGCTACGAGCCGCTGCCGCCGCGTCCGAGACGCCGGAAGCGGCCGGCCGAGTCCGAAGAGGATGTGGCGGCGCGGCTCAAGCGCTACGAGCTCCTCCTGCGCAAGAACAGGATCGACTTCGAGCGTCAGGGCGACGTGTGGATCCCCTCGCCGTGGCAGAAAGAGGTCCAGGTTAGCGGCGGCGGCGGCAGCGCGACTGTGACTCGCGATACGACCGTATTACCTACGCCGGTGTCTACGCCGGCGCCCACGTCTGCGCCAGCGTCTATGCCCACGCCCACCTCGTTTCCCGTAACGCCGCGGACCCGGACGCGGACGCTGCAAGCTGCCGAACGGCTCGACCTCTCCCCTAAACCCCAAACGACGAGGTAAGGAGGTCCCCCCCCGAAGAAGAAGAAGCAGAGGAAGAAGGGAGTGGGGTGGAAGAAGGAGAATGGCTGAGGTCTGTGGCTGTTGCTGACTGCACTCCTCCAGAAACCTGTGGGCTACTCTCGGCCCCGAAGTCTGTGCCCCCTCCTTTCCCTTTTGGCCTCCCCTCGCCCGAGTCTAGACTGATAGCGGGTGCGCACAGCTCTGCAACCCCTCACCCCAAAACCTGGTCGTCATGAGCGGCCCCAACCGCGACCAGGTGATGACCCTGTTCCAGGACCGGCGCATGTCGTGGCCGGCGGGAGAGGCCACGCCCATGCTGGAGCTGTTTAGCTACGCGGGCGACACGTCGCCGCCCGAGCCGCGCCACGCGCTCAAGCTGTGGCAGGTCTTCGTCGAGAGCGTCGACCCGCTGACCAAGATCGTGCACGTGCCGACCCTCCAGCAGCGCATCTTCAGCGCCGGCTGGGACACGCGGGCACTGCCGAAGCCCACGGCGGCCGTGGTGTCCGCCGTGTGCGCGCTGGGCGTTACGGCGCTCTCGGCGGCCGACTGCGTGCGGCTCTTCGGCGCCGGCCGCGACTCGTTGCTGAAGCGGTATCGCGCGTCCACCTTCCGGACGCTCGTCGCCGCGGACCTGTTCACCACCCGCGACGTCGAGGCGCTGCAGGCCTTCGTGCTGCTCCTGCTGACAGACCCGGACTCGGAGGTGGCCTGCACGCTGTCGGCCGCGGCCGCGCGCATCGCCGAGCGCATGGGGCTGCACCGCGACGTCTCCGACCCCCGGCTGTCCTTCTTCGAGCAGGAGATGCGGCTGCGGCTGTGGTGGCAGCTGCGCGGCCTCGACGCCCGGGCCCAGCGCCGCCTCGCCGGCCGCGGACCGCCGCCGCCGCCGCCGGACTTCACGGGCACGCGCCTGCCCCTGAACGTGAACGACTGCGACCTGCACCCGGACATGGCCGCGCCCCCGGTTGAGCACGCGGGCCCGACGGAGATGCTGTACGTGCTGATGAAATACGACGCGGCCTACACGCTGTGGTCGTCGCCCTTCAAGTCCAAGGTCCTGCAGTGCGCCCTCGGGGAGGACGCGCACTCCGCCAGCAGCCCGGAGCACTTCCGCCGCCGCGACCACATCGTGACAGAGCTGGAGGCCATCTTCGAGCGCAAGTACCTGGCCCCGAGCGACCCGCGGATCCCCTTCCATGCGCTCGCCGCCCAGGTCGGCCGCTTCGGCGTGGCGCGCCTCCGCTTCCAGATCCGCCACCCGCGCAGCTGGCTGGCGGCCGCGAGGGCCATTGCGGTGGCGACGGGCGTCACCGAGACCGCCGAGACCGCCGAGACCGCCGTCAGCCTCGCCACCGCCTCCTTCACGCAGGAGGACAGCGACCTGCTCTTCGAGCACGGCGTGACGCTGCTCGACCTGGGCGACCGGCTGCGCGGGACCTCCTTCGCGCCGCAGCTGTTCACGCACGTCACCACGCGCCCGCAGGTCGACGCGCTGGTGTTCGTGCTCAGCGAGCTGCGGACGCGGACGACGGGCGCGCGTGTCGACGCGGCCTGGCGGCTCGTCGAGCGGCTGTACGACGCCTGGCCCGAGCTGGCCGAGGACGCGACGAACGCGTTCATCACCGCCCTGGGCGATCTCGCGCTCGAGGCGTGGGAGGCGCGCGCGCAGGCGCAGGAGCCGGCAACGGGCCAGCAGCAACAACCACAACCGCCGTCGTCCTATTCCGGGCTCGCATCACGCCTGGCGCCGCCGCCCCCGCCGTTCATCGAGCGACTGCAACTGAATCGTGGACGGGGCGCCGCGGACGGGCTTGGGGCGCTGGCGGAGGACAGCGCGGTCGGCTTCGGCCTGTTGGGCGACGGCGTGTGGGACGACTTTCTGCAGATCTAGGCGCGCATGGGGCTTATAGGAGTTGGGTATTGGCATGTGTATATTTATGAGCTGGTTGTAGTATAGAGTATGCACGGCTTCGGGTGGTAGGTAGAAATACTAATACTCGGAATAAGGGCAAGGGTAAGGGTGATCACTGTAGGTCAGCCCTTAATTGAGTGCTACCACTGCTACTGCTACTGCTGCTGACCTAGAGAGTATGTACAAAGGCGATACCGGCTGCGGTACTTCGGCCCGGCTAGGCGGCGGCCTGGACGGAGGGGGCAGCGACCAGGGCGGGCTTCGAGTCGACGGCCTGGGCCTCGACCTTGGCCTTGAGGGCGGCGAAGTGAGTGGCCATGGCGCGGGCGTTGAACTGCTCGCCGGTGACGAGGGGGTACTTCTTGCGGGGCCCCTGGATGAGGGCGTCCTTGCAGGGCTGGTTGAAGAAGGCGATGCTGAAGCGCTCGCCGTAGTAGTCGCCGGGCTCGCAGGGGGCCTTGACGCGGTGGAAAGTGCTCTTGAAGCGGTCGTCAGACCAGCTCATCAGCAGGTCGCCGATGTTGCACACGATGGCGCCGGGCTGCGGCTCCACGCGCGTCCAGGCGCTGCCGACGGCGAACTCGGTGACGGCCTCGCGGCCCGGGCAGATCTCCAGCCCGCCCTGTCCCTCGCGCTGCAGCAGCAGGGTCAGGAAGCCCCAGTCGGCGTGCGGGCCGGCGCGGTGGCGCACCACGCCGTCGTCGAGCTGCGGCGTCTCGTAGTAGTGTAGCAGCCGCAGCACGGACTGGCAGTCGGGCCGCGAGGCGTCGTGGTACTGCTTGAAGTAGCCGTCCTCGAAGCCGAGCCCGCGCGCCAGGCACACCATTAGCCGCTCGGACACGGACTGCAGGCGCGCCATGAAGGCCAGGCTGGCCGCGCGGAAGCCGGGCAGGTGGCCGTCGTCCATCCAGAGGCTGCCGTCGGGCGTCGACCCCCCGCGCGCCATGTTCTCGCCGAACTGCAGCTGGTAGCTCTCCTTGGCGTCGGCCGCGCCCGTGCTGGGCCGCACCTGCGACCGGTCCTCCCAGCCGACGTTCTGCGGGTTCCACGGCACCGCCGCCTTGACCTCCGCCGGCAACCGGAAGAAGCTCTCGGACGTGCGGAACATGGCCTCCATATCCTCCGGCGTGATGCCGTGGTCCACCACCGCGAAGAACCCGACGTTCTCCGCCGCGTCGACCAGCTCGCGCGTGATCTCGTCTATGCGGCTGTCGAAGTCGCGCAGGGAGATCTAAACCAGACAAGCGTCAGTCACCAGCGTCAGTTACGAGCGTCATCTATCTAAGCGGGGGGAACGAGGCAGGACGAAGCAGTACGAAACGGGAGGATGAAACGGGGGACGAAACGATGACGCCATGCAGCAGGGCAGATATCAGACCGCAGTTGTCCTTCCATCCACCCGACAGTACAGGATGGCACACACTGCGCCTGCTGCTGTGGCCTGCTGCTGTGGCCTGCTGCTGCGGCCTTCTGTGCTTCTCGCTCATGCATGCAGGCCGATAAGGTGATGGATGTAGGCCGATAGGGAAGTACACACACGCGCGCGCATGCACGTACCTGTGGGATAGCCCGGTCGACGTAGGTCGTCTTCTCCGCCATGATGTCGTGATGTTCGAACGTATTATCTCGAAGGTTGGATACGGGCGTAGAGGAGAAAGTAAAACAACAGGATGTTGGCAGTCTGTATTTCTGTATTTTCCTGTGGTTCTGAGTGAAGTAGTAGCGCTTAATATAGTAGTCGAGAGTATTACCCGCTAAATAGTAGGCCGCAGTAGAGCAGTCCTACCTAGCGGCGACCCCCGATCGGTTTATACTCGGACAGGAGAGGCCATTTGCGGCCGAGGAATAGACCAAACGACGGTCATGCCGGTCATGCCCAGGCTTTTTTTCGTCTCGTCCCCTCATCCTCGCCGTCTGCCGCGGGACCCCCCCTTGGTCTGGTCATACACATGGCCTGCATACTGGCTTGTCTGACTTCGTATGACAGGCAGGCCGGGGCAGGCCAGGGCAGGCCAGGGCAGGCCAGGGCAGGCCAGGGCAGGCCAGGGCACACTTACGCCCGGTAAGTGGCGGCGACCTCGCTAGCGACTGACCAGCAGGAGGGGACGGCAGACTGGACCGGCCTATAACGGGCGGAAGAGCGGGAATGGCGATAAGGCGGGCGGAGAACAGACTGGTACGGCCACCTCACCTGGTAGCTATTTTGCATTTCCTTACCATCACCGGGCGCCGCCCTCGATCTCGTCCGTCAGTCTTATGGCGCTAGCGTGTTAGTCTCCCCCCTCGGAAATGGGGGGTGGTGGAGGTGATCACGCCAAGACAGACCGACAGGAAGGCAGGCAGACCAGGCAGGCGGCAGTGGCCGATGGGCTTCAAATCCAGCTCCAGATCCCTCACAGTGCGGGACCCGGTCCCGGCGCTAATTAGTCGGGCGATGGACGAAGACTTGACGCGACACACAAGAGTGACAGAACCGAATCCGGGTGCCAATTGTGCCAATGGCAGTTGGAGGCGGCGAATATGGGTGCCCCTGGTCTGATGGTCAAGCCCGGCCAGGGCCGATGGATCGATCGATCGAGCCGCCGTCGCGGAACCAGGCTTCCGCAGAGCACGTTGCAGTCCGTCTGTTGCTCGCGGTGGATAAACGGCTGACCGGCAGGCTGGGCAGATGTCTATCTGTCTGTCTTTGTGTCAATATGTGTTTGGTGGCACGACGAGGATGATACCTGACGGGGGATTCCGCTCCTTCCAGTCCTCCCCGCGCCGCACAGGTGTCCATGCCCGAAACATCCGCGAGCCGAGCGGGCGATGCGGGCGACGCGGGCGATGCTAGCGATGCGGACCTGAGGTGCTAGCGATGCGGACCTGCGATGCGGGCGAGGCGGACCTGCGATTCTCGTCGCGCCGACGTGCTCACATACCTACATCACGTACGTAGGCAATGAATGTAATACGTACTATGATGTACGCGCTCGCAAGCGTTCGCGACGCGCTCATTAGCCGGGCGGCTCTCTCTCTCTCCTTTCTCCGCGGGCGCAGGACCGTATTAATCCAGGTAGGTAGCGGCTGCGTTGGTGAGGAGGGACGATGGTGCTGGTGCTAGTCATTCCGTCCATTCAATGCAGCGGCCTGCTTTCCTTCTTTCTTTACGTAATAACGGCGGCGTGTCAGAAACGCCAGGAAGAAGGCGGGGACGCGGGACGTGACTAACGAGAACCTCAATTCGGTTGGACTAAAAGGGGAGACGAACGAGAATCAACGCTCACCGTGGAGGTAAGGGTGCGTCCATGGGTGTGTGCGTGCGCGCGCATGGGTGGGGTTTGTCAAATCTGCGGAGGGATGGCGTTAGCCCTGGATCGCGTCCGGCGTCGAGGAACGAAGAGGTGCCGTAGCTCCGGTCTCCGAGCAGGCGGACAGACAGGCAGTCATTCAGTCGGACAGAAGAAAGTGTCGCGGCGAACGGCAAACGCAAATGACAATCGCCCCTCGATTGCGAAAGACAGAAAAAAAGAGGTCACTCTGTCTCTCCGATTTGTCCCTTCGGCGAGATGCGACGATGCATTGACGCACGACGCACGACGCACGCAATATTGGGTTAGGTGCTCCGTAATGCCCGACTCGGCAATGACCCCACCTCGGCCGAGCCCGAAGCACAGTGCGCTTTCCGTTGATAAGACAGCGGGCCCCTCGGCCGAGGTGCAGCGCGCAAAGGTTAGAAAAGCGGGGCCACGTCCAGTCCTCGTCCGTCAACGAGCGGCCGCGGCTGCGGGGAAGCTCGCCCCGGCCGCGATAACGGCGATAAGGCAGCCACAAGAGCCGGAGGCGACCGAGCCGACCGGCCTCCCTCATTGGAAGGGAAGGCTGTAGCGAGAAGGTGCCCGAGCGAGCCCGAGCGACTCAGAGATTCCAATCTGGTATCAGTCAACTGACGTACAGACATACAGACACACGCGGACGCAGGGAGGGCGGGCTCGCAGTGATAGCCGATATCTCTGATGGCGCCATGGCCGCCCGCGCGAGCACAAATACGCAGCCAGCCTCGTCGGCGCGGACGAGACGAAAGAGTCCAGGAGAGTGGGCCTTTCCGACGTGAAGCTATTCCCAGTCTTCACCACCGCGTACGTCCATACTACAGGCACAAAAAGACAAAAACGAAAAGCAAAAACAAAAACAAAAACAAAAACAAAAACAAAAACAAATGGCGCCCAGCACCCTCCTCTGCACGCCCATGGCCAAGGCCGCCGGCGACAAGACCGACTTCGGCGCGGTCGTCACGGGCCTCGACCTCAACGATGTCAGCGGTGCGTGTCCTCCCCTAGCAATATTCCCGAGTATTCATTCTGTGATAATGGGCGACTGACGAGCGAGTCGCTGCAGACGAGGACGTCTCGGCGCTGGGCGAGGCCATCTGGCGGCATAAGGTCGTCGTCATCAAGGGCCAGAAGGACCTGCAGCCCATCAAGCAGTGGGAGCTGGTGACGCGCTTCGACCCCGCCGCGCCGCAGGTGCACTCCCACGGCGACATCAAGACTTTTAACAAGCAGGGCGGCGTGCTGTCGGTGTGTTTCCCCCCCCCCCCCTCCCTCCCTCCTCTACCGGACACAAAAAAAGAGAGACGGATGAGCTGACAGAGGCAGAAATCCCGCGAGGTGATCGGCATCCCCGGGGCCGAGAACGTGCGGCTGATCGGCAAGGGCTTCCAGGGGGAGGACCACTACGGGATCAAGAACAAGACGCTGTACAAGGCGCTGTCGCACGACTTCCACGCGCTGGAGCTGCCGGCGGCCGAGTTCGAAAAGGGCCACACGCGCTTCCAGCGCTGGCACATCGACGCGCCCCTGTACGAGCGCGACCCGGCCTGGTTCACGACGCTGCGGTGCGTGACGCGGCCGCGGGGGCCGGGCGTGCCGCCGGTGACGGTGCACTGGGACGACGGGTCCGGGCTGACCATGGAGGCCGAGCCGGGGCTGACGGCCTTCCTCAGCAACGTGCAGGCCTACGGGCTGATGACGCCCGAGGAGCGCGCCCTGGCCGACCACAGCTGGGTCGAGTACGCGCCGCACCCGTACCGCTGGATCGGCGACTGCAAGGGCAACAGCACCGGCCTCGGCCTGGCCACCCAGGGCCGCGAGAAGGTCCTGGCCGAGCTGGAGCCCTACGACCCCGCCCACGTCAAGACCTACCCCATGGTCTGGGTCAACCCGGTCACGGGCGAGCGCGCCTTCATGGTGCACGGCATCTGCGCGCGCAAGCTGTTCCTGCGCTCCTCGCCCGACGAGGCGCCGCGCGTGGTCGACGACGTGGCCGAGATCCGCCGCTTCCTCGAGCCGCTGCAGACGCGCGTGCTGCGCCCCGAGTACATCCTCATCCCGGCCCTGGACGATGGCGACATCGTCTGCTGGGCCAACTACCAGATGTTCCACACCGCCATCGACTACCCGGACTGGTACGGCCCCCGCTCCATGCACCAGGCCAACATCGGCGCCAGCGTCGGGCCGGTGGGGCCCACGCCCCTGCCCGTCTCCGTCGACGTCGGCGCTTAGGGAGGGTCCTTCTACTTAGATAGCAATGAGACGTCGGAATTCTGTTGATGCCCTCTGTCCATACCTGTTCTTCAGTCCTCGAGTGATGTGCCTTGCCTTGCCCAGGTACCGGAGCTTAGGTTCCGGTTCCCAGCGGATGTCGTGTGGACTGAAATGAAGGACTGGCAAGGGATCTCGGCCTCACATGTCTCGGGTCAAAAGATAGTATTGCGCATATCACCCGTACGGTGCAGACAGTGCGTTAGATCAATCCCGTAATTAGTCCCGTGAATTAGTCCGTTAAGTACTGCCTCATCCAGCGACGTCCTACCCATGTCCCGTATATCCCGATAAGATCATCATCCCCCGTACTAGTCCTAGCCTAGGCCAGCGTGTCGGTCACCTCGCGGGTGGCCGATGTCACGCCGGCGTCCTTGCCGCTGCCGTCGACGGCCTTCTCCGTCTGGCTCTCCGTGTCCTCGCCCTCGATGGCGGCGGTGGTGCCGTAGCCGGGCACGACGCGGTCGATGAGGGTGGCGCGGTCGGGGAAGAAGTAGTTGAGCGCGAGGTACAGGAAGGCGGAGGCGAAGAAGCCGTACAGCCAGTTGAAGGTGAACAGGTTCTGCAGGCCCTGGTCGATGCTGACGTTCTGCGGCGTCACCTTCTTGCCCAGGGCGGGCAGCAGCGGCACGATGACGACGAGGGTGGACACCAGGGCGCGCCAGTTGACGCCGTAGCGGTAGGCGTAGATGCCGTGCGGGTCGTACAGGGCGGGCACGTCGTAGCGGCGCTTCTTGACGATCCAGTAGTCGGTGCACAGCAGGGCGGCGGCGGGGGCCATGAAGATGGCGTAGGCGCTCATGAAGTTGAGGAAGGCCTGGGCGCTGGCGATGATGATCCAGGGGCACAGCGCCCAGCCGCCGAGGAGGGCCACCAGGACGACGCCGCGGCGGATGTTCAGGTAGCGCGGCAGGAGGGTGGTGGCGTCGTTGGCGAACGAGATCGAGTTGGAGCTCAGGTTGACGCCGATCTGGGCGAGCAGCCAGATGACGGAGCAGAAAAAGGCCGCGGCCCGCCCGCCGGGCGTGCCCTGCCACTGGGCCACGATGTCCATCGGGTTCCACAGCGTCTTCCCGTAGATCTTCTGGGACGCCGAGGCGGCGAGGATGCCGAAGGCGCCCACCAGCACCTTGAAGACGGGGATGACGGGCAGCTGCCACAGCTGGGCGCCGCGCGTCTTGCTGAAGCGCGCGAAGTCGGGGATGTTGACGGCGAGCGTGCTGTAGCCCCCGGTCACGCTGGTCTGCGGGGTGTTAGCAGGTAATGGACGGAAAGGAGGACCAGTAAGGATCGCAAAGAGGGGGGGGGGGGCCGAAAAGAGAGAAAAAGAAGGACGGAAAAGGGAAAGACGCACGAGGTTGGACAGCCACAGCCAGGCGCGCGTGCTGCCATGGACGGTGGCCGGGGTGTGGAAGAAGTCACCGCTGCCGCCGGCCTGGACGGAGATGTAGATGACCATGGCCAGCACCATGGGGGTCACCAGGGCGACCTTGACGCGGAAGAAGGTCTCGAGGCGGTGGGTGGGGATCAGCAGCAGCGGCAGCTGCACCAGCCAGTAGAGGAAGTACGACAGCAGGCCCTGGCTGGTGGTGCCGGCGGAGGCGGGCAGGTGGTTGGGGAACCGGGCGTAGCTGGGCCAGATGGAGATCAGGAGCTGGGTGACGCAGGTGCCGCCCTGGGCGCTCTGCACGCCGAACCAGAAGAGGGCGAGGACGGCGCGGCTGACGACGCAGAAGTAGCTGAGCCAGTAGCCGTAGCTGGCGCGGACGGCGATGGGGAAGGGGATGTGCAGGTCGGCGCCGATGGCGCCGTTGATGACGGTGGGGATGGCGTTGCAGATGCCGGCCACCATGACGATGAGCAGCGCGTCGGTGGCGCTGAGGCCCGTCGTCAGGATGGCCGACGCGGCGCTCCAGGTCGAGATGGTGAACAGGTCCGAGTACCAGTACATGATGAACGTCGCCATGGTCCACGTCTGCTTTTCCACCGGCACCGGGTCCTGGTCTGCCGGGCACGGAAAGAGTCAATCAGTATCGGGTGAGCGCCCAAGCCCATCGGGGGAAGCCCGTCCGGGAGCTGCCTACCTGCGTTCGTCCAGACGTCGGGCGGCGCGATGCTGCTCGACTGCTTGGGCAGCTGCCAGCTGCTCGGCTGGGTCAGCCGCAGCCGGACCTTCTCGCCGACCGCCCGCGAGCGCTCGCGGATGTGGAGGGAGCCCATCGTGAAGTCTGCAGCCACGACGCGAAAAGAGACACCGAGAAAGACACCGGGAGCTCGACACCGAGAAACGAAAGGGAGAGGAGGGAAGGAGGGGAGAGGACGAGAGGAAGAGGACGAGAGGGAGAGGGCTTCCGCGCTTTTGACCTGGACCGGCGCCGACTCGCTAGCTGGCTGACTAGCTGGCTGGCTAGCTGGCTGGCTGGCTGGCTGGCTAGGAGGAACTCGTCGAGACAGGTCAGGTAGGGTAGGGTAGGGTCGGTGGCGGCGGTTCAGGCCCACTCCACGACGAAGGCGGGAAGGCTCGCGGGAAGGCTGCAGAAGCCAGGGAACGTGCGAGAGGGGGTGGGGGGCTGCCCATTATTATGGGCTCGAGACGGGACGGACGGGACGGGCGGGACGAGCGAGCCAGGAGGAGGAGAAGAAGAAGAAGAAGAAGAAGAAGAAAAGAAAGAGGGAGGAACGGAAGAGCCGGGGGCGAAAGAAGAAGGGGGGGGAGGCCATGGCGTCGCCTCAGCTGCACCCTCTTCTTCCCATTCATCGGCGGGAGAGCCCGCCTGAAGGCTCAACCAGCGAGTCGGTGTCGGGCGGCGCAGCAACAGTGCGGAGTCCCCTGTCCGCGCCCGAGATTGTGAATGATGCCCTGAAAGGCCAGCAGGAAGGGAAGCAGGAAGAGGAGCCGCCGGCTTAGCGAGATAGGCAGATAGGCAGTCCCCACTGATAGGTACCGAGCCTACCCAGCGCGCTAGGCTGCTGATAGTCCTCGCTGATAGCGCCAGTTGTTAGTCCCTGTGTTAGTCTCTGCTGATATGGAGGCAAGGTAGTCCCTACTGATAGTCCTTACTGATAGGTATGTCCATTGATAGGCAGTTGAGAAGCGGTCGCAGGTGCTGATAGGTACCTCGCAGTCCAGGCAGCTTGCTTCCTATCCTTCCATCCTTCCACCCTTCGTGGCTTCCTCTTCCGCCCTTCCCCTCTTCCTCCCCCGTCGCGCCTTCCTCGTCAGCATATCATATCTCGCCCGCAGCTGACCGTGCAGGGTTTTGGCCTGCAGCTCGGCGGGGAAGGAACGAAAGAGTGCAAAATCACCGGGCGGGGAGGTGCCGTGGCCAATCACAGGCCGCAGAAAGGAAGCCGGTACGCACGACCCCCACGCCCCCTGCCCCTGTCCACTTTTCGCTCCGTCAACGCCCACTGTGCCCACTGTGCCCACTGTGCTCGCTATACCTCTCTCACCGTAATCGAAGTACGGTCTGGTCTATACGGGGTGCTCGCGTTCTCAAGTAATAATCGGGCCAGCCCTCGGCGGCGATGGCTGCGTTCGAGGGTCCGTCGGGCGCCGCGCCTAACATCTGCAATACTCGGGGCTCTTGTTAGTTCCTCGCATCGGAATACTCAGACGCTCCCATGGCCAGTGTACACCGCGCCAGACAGGCCTGTGCGGCCTGCACGCGGCGTAAGGTCAAGTGCTCCAAGACCCTACCCTGTACCAACTGCATCCGGAGGTAGGTTGCTCTCCAAACAATCCCCAGGTCGGCCGAGATCCACCCTGCGGCCTCGCTGCCTCATCACCAGCTGGCCTGCTTTTAGCTGGCTCGCTTCCAGCTGGCTCGCTTCCAGCTGGCTCGCTCCCAGCTGGCTCGCTTCCAGCTGGCTCGCTCCCAGCTGGCTCGCTTCCAACTGGCTCACTACTTCGCTCGATCCCTTACAGTCCTCCGTGTGGACGAAGAGGGACGGGCATCTTCGCTGGCAGAACGACTGACGTGATCCGATCGTCCCCAGGGGAGAGCAGGACTCGTGCGCGCCGGACAGCGACTATCCCGTCACGCCGCGCTCGACGAGGCCGCCCACCGCCGACGCCACCACCCGGCGAGACAGCCTCGCCCCGAGCTCGCCGGTCGGAGACCCCCGCGAGCTCGCGATCCTGCGCCAGCGGGTCGCCGACCTCGAGGCCGCGCTGGAGCGAGGCCGCGGCGCCCGCACCGAGGCCCCGCCGGCTGCGGCACCGCCTGTCGTCGTCGTCGGTACGGGCGACCGAGATGACGCCCAAGACGACGCCCAAGACGACGCCCAGATCGACTCCCGCGACGGGGTCCGCGACGGGGCCCGCGAGCCGCCGGACGCGGTGATCAAAGACGCCGCCTCGATCCTCGAGTTCCTCGCCTGGGGCCGGCGCAAGGACCCGGACTACCACACCGTCGTGTCGCCCGAGGCCTCCGTGGGCGCCACCAACGGCTCGGGCGACGTGGGCGGCGTGGGCGACGTCGGGGATGTCGCGACCGTCGGAGGCGCCAGCCCGGCGGGGATGGGAGTCGGGAGCACGGCCTATGGCGGTAGCGGCGGCGGTGTCGGTGGCGGCGGCGGCAGCGGCAGCGGCAGCGGCAGCGGCAGTGGCGGGGCAGCCTCCTCGTTCCCCGAAAGCCTGGAGGTGTCGCAGCTGACGCTCCTCCAGATGCTGCTCCCCAGCCGGCGGCAGGTGTGGCAGCTGGTGGACTATCACGAGAGCTGCCTGCTGTGGTACCACGGCTCGTACTTCGCGCCCACCTTCCGCGCCCAGGTCGACGGCTTCTTCGCCCACTACGGCGGCTCGGTCGAGACGGCGGGCGTCAACCTGCAGTGGGCGGCGCTGTTGTTCGCGGTGCTGACCGGCAGCATCACCTGCGCGCCCGGACACCTGGCCCAGGCCTGGGGCTTCCGCGAGGCCGAGCGCGAGGTGCTGTCCAAGCGCTGGCTGCAGGCGGTGATCAGCTGCCTCAACCGCGCCGAGTATACGGCCCACCTGTCCGTGCTGTCGGTGCAGGCCATCGCCACCCTGACCATCTCCGCCCACCTGCTCGGCTTCTCCAACATGCAGTCCATCCAGCTGGCCGCCGCCGTGCGCATCGCCCAGAGCCTGGGCCTGCACCGGCTCTCCTCCGCCGACCGCGACGGCGACCGCGACGGTGACCGCGCCGGCCTGGTCGAGGCGGAGACGGGCCGCCGCCTGTGGTCGCAGCTGTGCAGCCAGGACTGGTTCGGCGTGCCCTTCTCCGAGAGCTACCTGGTCAACCCGCTGTACTCGCAATCCGAGCCGCCCGTCAACTGCCACGACGAGGACCTCCTGGTGGCCGCCGGCGGCTGCCGCGAGAGCAACAACCTGGGGCTGGTGGTCCAGCCGCCCGCCGTGCCCACCATCACCAGCTACTGCCGCTTCCTCAACGCCATCGCGCGCATCATGCCGCGCCTGCAGGACGGCCTGATGAGCTGCAACACCGCCTTCACCCGCTACGAGCAGGTGCTGGCCGGCGACCGGATGCTGCGCGCGCTGGCCACCACCGACCGGCCCTTCTTCCTGACCAACGCCCCCCTCGACCCCGCCTGGCCGCGCTGGGTGCCCTGGGCCCGCCGCTCGCTGGCCATCTCGTCCGCCCACAAGATCATCATGATCCACCGCTCTTTCCTGTCCGAGAGCTTCACTAACCCCGCCTTCGCCTTCACCCGCCGCACCTGCCTGGCCGCCTCCAAGACCATCATCAAGGAGTGCAAGTGCGTCTTCGCCGACGAGGCCGGCACGCCAACCAACGAGCCCGCCGACGACAGCCCCATCATCTGGACCCACCAGGCCTTCCCCGTCGCCGCCGCCATCATCCTGCTGCTCGACGTGCTGCACCGCGACCCGGCCGAGCGGGAGTACCGCGAACACCGCCAGCTCGCCCAGGACACCGTCGAGATCCTGCGCCGCCGTCGCAACAGCATGATCGCCAAGCGCGGCGTCAAGCTGCTTTCTTCCCTGCTCGAGGAGGTCCAGCGCAGCTCCGCCTCCGCCGGGCATCACACCCGGAAACGCAGGGCCGACGCGGACGCGCCCCTACCTCTCCGCCCGCCGCCGAAGCGGCACCACCGCGGCCTCGACATCCCCGCCTTCGTCACCTCCTTCTGCGGCGGCGGCCCCATGGGCGGCCCCATGGGCGGCGGGGGCAGCGGACGGGAAACCGGGCAGGGAAGTGGAGGCAGCAGCGCTAAGACTATTTCTTCGAGAGACGTCGCCGCTGCTTCGGCAGCACGTGATAACGACGCCATCCCCAACGGGCTTCCTGAGAGTCGTACCAACAGCCACTATTACCAGATCCACTACCAGCGGCAGCAGCAACAGCAGCAGGATCTCCTAGAAGGCCACCACCAGGGTGCGGGCGATGGCAGCAGCGATGGCGACGGCGGCGGTGAGGAAAGAGAGACGTCGTCGCTCGGTCTATATCACCAGCATCAGCATCAACACCACCATCAGGACCACCACCAATACCACCCTCAGCACTACTATCTGGCTCCGGCTCGGGACGCCGACGCGGGCCAGAGTCAAGCCGGCCAGGCCGGCCAGAGCCAGGGCCAGCAGGACGGCTTTCTTTACCCGCCCGGCCTGGAGGGGGCCACCACGTTTGAGAACCTGCTGTATTTGGCTAATCACGACTTCTCCATCATATGAGGGCGGGGTTGGCCTGTTGGCCTGTTAGCCTGCCTGCCTGCCTGCCTCCTGCCTGTCTACCTGCCTATCTGTTCCGATGCAAGTGCCTTATTAATATAAGGGCCAACATGCAGAGATCCTACGACGCCTTCGCAGGGATTGAGCTCTTATCATCCCCCTTCGGTGACCGTGGAGAACATACACCCACGGTGCCGCCCAGCCGCGGCAGCCAATAAAAAGGTACTAGCGGCTCTGGGCCGCCGATTCGATTCATGCGAGGCGCGGCACGTTCACGGCACTTCGGCGGCTGGCGAGTGCGGGGGTTAGAGAGACATTAAAAAACCTCCGAGCACAGCAGACAGGTTCCTCAAAGCTTCATCTGAGGGGCTTGCGCTCGACGACTTAAAAGGCCTCCGGCGGGTGCCCTCGGACGCGTTAGAATCTTTCTCGTCCTCGTCTCACCTGCCTCCTTATGTAGTAGGTAGGTACATGTACCTACGCCTCTACTGCATTTAGAGCGCCTAGCTCTCCGAAGCGGTCACCGCATTTTCAGGCAACTCACGCCGAGCACGAGCCGAGGATCATGGCAGAGCCCCCCGTTCCAGGCAGCTCCCTCAGCGGCGGCCTCGGCAAGATCGCCCGGCCGCTAGCCTGGACGACGATACTAGCGTACGCCGTCGAGTCGTACGCGCTGTGCGTCTTGACCGCCATCATCGGCTACCTGGGAGAGCGCACGCCGCGGGGGTGGCACAACCCGACCTTGGTCAAGTCGTATATCTGCCGCCGGCTACTCCCCATACGGTGCGTCTGTCTTGCCTGTCTGCCCGCACCATCAGCGCAGAATAGATAGCGGTACTAACTTTCTCCTGGCGCGACACAGGGTCTTCTTCCCCCCTTCCTACGACAGTTCGTCCGGGGAGAAGCTGCCGACGCTCTTCGCCATCCACGGCGGGGGGTTTGTGATGGGCAACGCCCGCGAGCTGGACCACTGGAGCGGCAGCTTCGCCGAGATGCACTCCGTTCTCGTCATCTCCCTGAACTACTCCAAGGCGCCCTTCTACGCCTTCCCCCGCGCCATCCACGACCTCGAGGCTGTCATCCTCGAGGCCCTCTCGGACCCGTCCCTGCCCATCGACAGCGAGCGCGTGGCCATCGCGGGCTGGTCGGCCGGCGGCAACCTCGCCATGACCGTCTCGTCGCTGCCGAGCATGTGCGGCACCGGAGAGGACGAGGGCGGCAATGAGAACGACAAGCGGAAAAGGAGGATCCACGCGGTGCTCCCCGTCTATCCGGTCGTGAACTTCACGCTGGAGCCGGAAGCGCAGGCGCGCACGCGGCAGTACAAGCCGGCGCTGGGTGGGTTTCGCGCGCGCCCCGTCGACTACCTCCTGCGCATGGCGCCCATCTTCGACTGGGCCTACATCCCGCGGGGGTCGGACTTGTCCAACCCCCTTCTCAGTCCGGCCTTCCTCAAGCGCGAGGACCTCCCGCCCTACGTGTTCACCATCGCCTGCGAGCTCGACATGCTCGCCTTCGAGGCCTGGCAGATGGCCTGCAACCTCGCGGGCCGCCAGACCACGGGCGACAGGGTCGGGGCTGAGGCGATGGCGCCCGTGGGCGAGCTGATCACGGGCGACGAGACCGGCGACGAGACCGGCACGGACGAGGATGGAAACACGAGCGCGCGCAACGCGGACGGGCGGTACGCCTTCGAGGAGAGCACGGCCACGTCCTCGTATAAGTGGCTGCTCGTGCCGGACGTGGTGCACGGCTTCGACCAGGCGCACCAGATGCCCTTCCTCGCCCACGACCTCGAGCTGCTGCACGACGCCGGGCTCAAGGCGGAGACCTGCCAGGCCCTGATGGGGGAGTGGCTCTTCAGGGGGCCCTGGGCGCGGCCCTGAGGGGAGGAAAAGAGGGGAAGAAGCCTGCTAGCTTCGAGAGGCATTAGCTTGGTCACATTAGGATATCGGTAGCGAAGCTGGCGGCGGGGTTGTATTGGCTCACTATACGTCAGGTACCTACCTATAGGACTTAGTATGACGATGATGACAAATAATCCGGATTCCTTTCAGGGGCTTACACCTCCACGTGACTTGCATGGCGAACGAGAGAAATGAGGTTAGCAGCACGATTGATACCGAGCACGCGTATGCACGTACGGTATTAGATGAAAGCAGAGTCTGCCTCTGACTTGATCCGGCAGGATTCTAGTCTCTCTTCTCGCTTGCCGGCTCCTCTCGGGTGGCGGTCCCGTCCCGCTGGGTAAAAAGAGGATATACTTGTGCAAGTCGGACGTCGGGATCGAGATGGCGAAATAACTAATAAAAGAGGAGTATTTAGGCGATATTTTCGCGTGTGTGCGCTGAGGGAAGACGTGATTATTAGTCCCAGAGTACATGGAAGTAGACAGAATAATACTTACGAGCGTCAAGAACTGTCTCAGTGTTTGTTTGCTTGTCTGTCGGCCTGCCCCCAAATCTTTCTCTTCTCCCTCCAATTCTCCAAATCACTACCCTTAACCATGTGGCTCTCTGGTGCCGGCACCATCGCGGTGGCTGTGCTTTCTTTGTTGCTGTCAGCTACGACGGCCACCCCGCTGTCGACAGTGCCGCGGCAGTCCTCGTCGTCTTCGCCAGCCAGCATCTACAAACTGCCTGGCCAGGGCGCGTGGATCGAGACGCTGGCGGTGAGGTCGAACGGGCAGGTGCTGCTGGCGCGGCTGGACGTGCCGGAGCTGTGGACGCTGGACCCGGCGGCCAAGACGGGGTCGAAGCTGCTCAGCTTCGCGGGGGCGCTCAGCGTGACGGGCCTGGCGGAAGTGCAGCCGGACGTGTTCGCGGTGGTGACGGGCAACTTCTCGACCAAGGGCTTCAGCGCCAAGACCGGCTCGTGGGCGGTGTGGCGGGTCGACCTGACGGGGCCGACACCCAAGTCGACGCAGGTGGTGCGGGCCGTGCCCGAGTCGGGCTTCTTCATCGGCGTGGCCGCGCTCGGCAACGACACGGACACGGTGCTGGTGGCCGACGCCGGCAAGGGCGCGCTATACCGCGTCGGCCTGACCACGGGCGACTACGGCGTGGTGCTGGCCGACGCCAGCATGCGCGCGCCCGCATCGGCGGCCATCGCCGAGGGCATCCACGGCCTGGCTTACCACGACGGCGCCGCCTACTTCACCAACACCTTCGGCGGCGGCGTGTACAAGCTCAAGGTGGACGCGGCCTCGGGCAAGGCCGACGCGGGCGGCAGCGGTCCGACGGAACTGGCGGACCTCGCAGCGCCCGAGGGTATCGCGTTCGGGCCGGACGGGAACGCGTACGTGGCGCAGCTCAACGCCGGGGTGGTCGTCCGGGTCACGCCGGACGGCAAGGCGAGCAAAGTGGCCACCGTGGCCTCGTGCTCGTCCGTGGCCTTCGGGAGGGGCGACAGCGGCAAGGGCACGCTGTACATCGCCACCAGCAACGGCGCCGTCCTGTCCGCGGCGGTGGCGGCGTAGATACATCATCAGGCCCTTCGCTCGACTAGAAAGGACGTGGTGGGGGACGTGTCTTCACTCGAGTACTTCATTTTGCCCTTCTAGTGCTGTGAGCAATCAATTCATTCCATATAATATGTGCTTCATTTACGCCGTCGTAGTCCCCCTAGAGACCAGCTTTCTTTACCAACTCGGCTAGCGCCCCCGCCACGGCTGCGGTGTCCTCCAGGATCATCTGGTGGCCCGACTTGACGATGACGAGCCAGCTCTCGCCGCCCAGCAGCCTGCTCAGGTCTCCCGCCCGCTGCGGCGGGCTGATGGTGTCTAGGTCACCGGCCACGAAGACGGCGGGGCAGGTGATGCGGGAGTAGTCCGGGTCGACGTGAGCCGGGTCGACGATGGCCTCGCACGTCTGGGCGTATCCCTCAGGGTCCGACGCGGCCACGGCGTCGCGCACGGCCTGTTGGTGGGCGGGGTCGGGCGTCCGGCCGTGGCTGGTGCCGTCGCTGTCCGCATAGAAATTGCTCACTGCGGCGGTGTCGGCGGCGAAGGCGATGCCGCGCTCGCGCACCCCGGCGGCGAGGTCGAGCATGCGCTGGCGCACGGCGGGGATGTGCGCGGCGGACCGGCCGGCGCCGAGCAGGCAGAGCCCGGCCACGGCAGAGGGGTGGGCAGCTGCATAGTGCAAGGCGACGATGCCGCCGAGGGAGTGGCCGACGAGGAGGACCCTTTTTTCTTCTTTCTTTTCTTCTCGCAGAGATGTGAGGAGGGCGTGCAAGTCGGCGACGTGGCCGCTGACGGAGAGGCGTGAGGACGTCGGCAGCGGGGACTTTCCGAAGCCCGGGAAGTCGACGTGGACGTGGTTGAACCTGCTTCCACTCTCGGCGGCGAGCAAGTACGGGCTCAGAGGCGTGAATGTGTCGGTCGAGCCGCCGAGTCCGTGCAGGCAGACGAAGAGGGGGCCGTCGAGATTTCCGCCCTGCAGGTAGTGGAGGGTGGTCCCGCCGGGGGTGGTGAAGAGCGCTGAGGAGAGGGACACCATTCTCAACTCTGGGGGTGGTAGCTAATCGGTGCTTGTTGGTCAACTTGCTGGTCAGCTTGGGCTTGTCGCAGAGAGAGAGACTGAAGTTGCTTCGACGTTGTTTTCTTTTTTTGTTCGTCGTGATAATTCTATAGATGTCGATGTTGGTCTGTTCAGGGAGGGCCGTCTGCTTCTATTTTTCGGCCGAGGTGGGCCTGCCGGGCTCGGCCGAGGACGGATCCGGTGTCGCTCTCCGGCGACGCCCGAGGCTGGACTGGCAGTTTCGCAGTCCTCGCAGCCGCCATGCTGACGGAATAACGCCACAGTGCTAGTACTTAATAGGGGGGCTACTCTGTAGGGCCTCCTCGGTAGAACTTACCTGTGCTCAGTAGAACGGCTCCATAGGGCTGTCTGTAGGCCTTCTCTGAAGCTCACTCATACACACCTCCTGTACCCAGTACCCTCTCGCCATGGTCGTCACGGCGGTGCTCACGCGGGAGCTGCAGGCGCTCTCGCTGGTGCCGCAGAAGACGGAGTTCAAGCTGCCGCACGCGGAGAAGAGCACGGGGCGGGTGGTGCCCATGGACCACGGGGCGGCTAGCAAGGTGGACTTCGGGGCGGAGGTGTACGGCATCGACCTCAACCGCTTCACCGACGCCGACTTCGACTTCATCTCGGACGCGCTGCACCGGCACAAGTTGCTGGTGTTCAAGGAGCAGCCGCAGATGCTGACGCCGCAGCAGCAGTACCGGCTGACGTCGAGGTAGGACCCCCCCCCAGCCGAAGCAGAGCCGAAGCCGAGCAGAAGCGGAGCAGGGCCCTAGTCCCCTTCTTCCCCTTTTTTTTTTCTTTCCGCCCCGCCCTACCCCTTTTCCGCACACTCGGCAGCATGGCTAAGGTTGATTCCAGCTTCGACCCCGAGGACAAGACGGGGGGGTTCGCGCACGGGGCGGACCCGCTGCTGGCGGAGCACGAGGGCGTCAAGTTCTACGGCATCCCCAAGCGGCCGGCGGTGCCGGTGCAGCCGCAGGTGCACATCCTGGGGCGCGGGCGGCTGCCGGACGGGCACTTCGGCTTCCCGCCGGGGTTCGAGGTGCAGGGCATCGACCACGAGGAGTTCCACCTGCCGCCGCACATCCCCGCGGCGGAGCGCGAGGCGGGCGCCAGCCGCTTCTACCAATGGCACTGGGACGGGTCGCTGTACGGCATCCCGCCGCCGCGGGTGGGCTGCCTGCTGGCGGTGCGCACGCCCAAGGGGCCGGACGTGACCGTGCGCTGGGAGGATGGCACGGGCACGGAGATGAAGATCGCGCCGGGGGCCACGGCCATGGTGGCGGGGTCGCGGGCGCTGGCGCTTCTGGACGAGGAGACGCGGGCGATCGTGCTGCACAGCCGCATCGAGTACGCGCCGCACGCGTTCGTGTGGATGTCGACGGCGCACAGTACGCCCCTGGGCCACGCGCTGGTCACGGAGGGCCTGGAGATGCCGCTGGACCAGCTGCCGCCGTGGGAGCCGGGCAAGGTGTGCGTGTACCCGATGGTGTGGACCAACCCGGTCACGGGCGAGAAGTCGCTGCAGGTGCACGGCCAGGGCGCGCTCAAGCTGTTCCTGCGCGGCGGGCCCGACGAGGAAGAGCGCGTGGTCGACGACCTCCGGGAGGTGCGCGCGTTCCTGCATAAGATCATGAGGCCGGCGCTGGAGCCAGAGAACATCTACGCCCACCGCCACGAGGAGCAGGACGTCATCCTGTGGTACAACCGCGCCCTGTGGCACAGCATCGTAAGTTCTGTCGATCCCCAAGAGACAACAAGAGGAACCATCAAGAGACAACCAGGAGCCAATACTGACCGGTCGACGCAGACCGAGTTCCCCAAGTCTTACGGGCCCCGCATCATGCACCAGTGCAACGTCGCCGCGAGCGACCACCCAACGGGCTGAGTCGGCCGGAACAAATAGCGAGTCATCTGTGGATGGAGAGATGGAGAAGAGTCGGTCGGAATAATTAGTGAGCAGAGAGAATGGAGAGAATGAGAACAGGCGATGCCTATGCAGAAAGTGGAGGATGCAACTTGGTTCACTTGCGCAGGGCGAGCCTGCCCCACCTTCCTTAACAGGCCAAATCACGTGTCCACCAGAACTATGGACCTGCTTCTCTTCAGGCATTACACTGTCTCCTGTTATCGTAGACAATTGGACAACCACCATTCGATTCGGGTGAGATCGCCCTTTGAAGAGATCATTCCTCCTTGTCATTTGCCGCCTCCTCCTTCAGAGCTGCCGCCACCGCGTCGTAGCGCTCCAGGGCGTCCTTCTCGGCGTCGAAGTGCAGCAGCCAGGGCTGGCGCTCGAGGTGGATGAGCTCGGGGTGGCGCCAGACCTCGTCCCAGTCCGCCTTGTGCCAGCGCTCGCGCGTCTTGGGCCCCATGGCCTGCGCGCGGTGCACCCGCTCGTAGCGCAGCTTCTCGTATGCGCGCACGGCCAGTGGCACGGCGTCGCGGCCGGCCCTCGCCAGCGTCGTCGCCAGCACCACGCCGTCCTCGATCGACTGGCTGGCGCCCTGGATCGACGTGGGTAGGAACGGGTGCGCCGCGTCGCCGATCAGCGCGATGCGCGCCCCCGGCGATACGAACGTCGGCAGCGGGCTGCGGTACACCAGCTTGTGGTCGATCAACCGCCCGTCCGGCGTGGCCGCCACGATGGCCCGCACCAGCGGCGCCCAGCCCTCCAAGTAGCCCAGCGCCTCCTCCACCTTGCCCGGGAACTGCCAGCTCTCCTCGATGTTGCCGTCGTCGATGTGCGTGAACACCCAGTTGAACTCGCGCCCGCCCTTGAGCGACGAGGCCAGGAAGTGGATGTCCGGCCCGATGAAGCCCTGGTGCGTGTCGCCCTCCGCCACCAGGTGCCGCGTCAGCGGGTCGGCCGCCAGCCCCTCCGCCGGGAACCAGGCCCGGTACACGGCGTAGCCCGATGACTTAGGGCTGTCCTCGAAGCCCAGCACGATCTTGCGCCCGCGCGACCGCACCCCTTCCGCCGCGATCACCACGTCCGCCGTCAGCCGCTGCGCCCCGCCGTTGATCACCACCCCCGCCTGCTGCCCATCCTCGAAGTAGTCCGTCACCCGCTGCCCCAGCCGGATGTCCACCCCACGCGCCACCGCGTGCCGGTAGATGATGCCGTGCAGCTCGCCCCGGTGCCCGTTGATGCGCCGCCCCCACGCCTTCTCGCCCGCGAACGACTGCCGCGTGACATGCCGCCCCTGGTAGTGGTACAGGTCCAGCCAGTCCGTCTGCCGGATGATCGGCTCCATGGCCGCGATCACCCCCGGCCACCGCTCGAACGCCTTGGACCCGTTAGGGTCGAAGCTGATGATGTCGCCGATGCGCATGATCTCCTCGATGTCCTCCGCCTTCTCCACCAGCGTCACCGCGTGCCCCTTGCGGTCGCACTCGATCGCCGCCGCCAGCCCCGCGAAACCCGCCCCCACCACGATCACCTTGATGCCCGACGCCGGCAGCCGCGGGAACCCGTCCTCCGCCATGGCCCGTCTGCGCGGATCTGCGAATGCCCGGTCTAGATGCCTGTGGACGACGCCCGTAGACCGATGTCCGTAAAATGATGCCCGTAAACAGATGCCTGCAAAGGGGGATGGGGAGATAGAGGGAGGCAGGGAAAAGCAGGGGCCAGTCTCCCTGCTTCCCGGCTGAGCTCCCCGTGCGGCTCCCTGTACTACCTTTGTACTTATTCTCTCTGCTGAGTCTCTTGCTCCATCTCTCTGCTGGACTTCAGCCCTCGGATGCATGGTAGTAGAGCCTAAATGCCGCTTGCCGACCCCGCCCGCCTTCCCCCCCAATGCGATCCAATCCAGCCAGGGCGGCCGGCCGGCCGGAATACCGAGGAATACCGAGCACGGCAGATTGCATTTTCTGGACCCCTCCCTTCTCCCAGCGAGCTGCGGGAAGCTATCGTCATGGGGACACGGCATGCGCGGGCCACAGAGACGAATCTCCCACTACGTAGGCACTAGAGGAAGGTAGGGGCGTCCTCGAGCCAATGATCCTACGGATCGCCAACACTTCCCGCGTCGGTCGATCCGTGCAGAAATTCGGATGAACGCGATATAGCAGCGGCTCGTGTGATATAATGCCATCGCCCCGCTGCTCCCAAATTGCATGGTTCGATGGTCTGGCGGACAACAGGGTAATACGACGTCGCCGAACTCGCCGAGGAGGAGGAAGGCGTCACTCGTCCTCCTTTCCAACATCGGACTCTTAGGTCACGAGGACAAGGACGAGGAACCGCCGGCCCGACATCAGATCTACCCCATCCGGCCACCGGAGCCTCGTCCGGGCCCTCACCTTCGAACGGAAGCCCATAGATACGTCCACACGTGAGACGGCCGAGGCCGGCAGTACACAAGGGGCTCCTCGGATCCTCAACATAGGCCCAACTCCATGACTCATACATCCTGCCAAGCAAGGCCGCAAGCACTGGGAGGATGTGGGTCTGCTTCTAAACCCTCACGTAACTAACCCCAAATAGCATATTGCTCCAGCACAACTTGTCTCGTGTGTAACGGGCTGTCTGCGGGATAACTGCATGGCAGGGAGAATCTGTTAGGGGGTGAGGTAGGAACGATAGAATTGACCTTCCACCCATTTCATCCCATCTCTTCTATCCCAGTGGACCCGTCCCCCATTGAACACGAAAAGCTCTTCTCGCGTGTGCGTGGAAGTTTCATCCCAACCTCAACGGCTCCCAAGCTTTATAAGGATGACTTGGCGAGAAAGTTGTCGACATAGAAGGCGGTAGTCCAGGTCGGTTACTCTGGTCAAACTATGTCGCGCGGAAGACTGGAAAATTGGGGATGACAAGGGGAACGAATAGCGGAGGGCGACACCGGTTCGAACCCGGCTGCTATCACGACGACGATGCAATTTTGACAAATAACTCTCAACGCGCGACGAAGCAAAAACCCGCGGGAGTTTTTCGTAGCTCATTACCTTCGGATACATGCTGAGGTTAATGGGTGAGCTTTTTTTCGTTTCTTATTTTTTTTTTCTACTCCCTCTCCCTCCTCCGCTAACTCAAAGCGGTATGAATACTTTATACAAGTCTCCACAAAGTCAGAAGTGATGACTGGTGAGCGAAACCAGGCGTTTAAGTACGTACGTACGTAATAAGGAGACTTTTTGCGCGGCCACGCCCCCAATGAGGCTTCGTTATCATCTCACATGAAGCTCCCGTGTCGAGGTTTGGCCTTCCGAGAATAGCAACCTCGGCCCACCATTTCTAGAACACCAAAACACTCTCAACAAGTACATTTTAGGAGGGCATATAGGGCATATGTACTTTTCAAAGTTCACTATTCACACACAGTCCATTCAGTACGCACATCATAGCGGGGAGCGCAGCTTCAAACAGTGTAATGAGAAGTCTAGATCCAGGACTTAAGCGGCCAGAAGCTGGAAAACGGGACACAAAAAGTAAAATTTTATTTAGGTCGGCCACGCTACTCTACCTCGACCTTAAGGGTTGGATGCTCCGGTATGCGACTGGTCATGAAGCTTTTGTAATCTTGTGTGTATTCCGGTCTTGGCTGCCAGGATGCTTGCTAGTCCTAGGCGGACAGGAAGTCGTGAGAAAATGCTGCCGGCCCTTGTAGATGGCTCGAGGACCAGCTACTGACGTTTGCCTCCTCCTCAGCCTTCCATGGCTGTCGGGTAGTGTCAGAGGACGGTTCACGGCGATTGTGATAATGGCGCAGTAGTTCTCGCGCGGCCTGATAATTGTGGGTTTCGCCGCTCCTTGTAGAAGACAGACGAGGTCGTCCGGCTGGAGGAGTGGAGGAGTAAGTGCCATGTAATCCCATAGTTAGGAGTTAGGGTGCCTTTGATGGTGGCGTTGGTGTTGTCGAAAGTGCTCGTGTCGGGTAGGATATAGATTTTGTTAAGGCGGTCAGAAGCTTCGCGGGTATGGCACGTCTCTAAACTTGCGTGTGCTCGATTAGCATAAACCTGCTAAGATAACCGACCACCAAAAACCATATGGGCAAAAGACTAATCCCTAAGCCCACTACAGTAGTAGTTTGGCCTATCCTAACATAACCCTAGCACATGCTTTAACCCCAGCCTCTATCCCAGTCTCAGGCCTCTGGGGCCGGGGCCCCTGGCCGGCCTCGCCGAGACCAGCGTCGCAAGGCGGTGGAGCCGTGGGAGAATCAGGTGCAATAGCTAGCAGGATCTGCCACGAGGCTAGCAGGTGGTGGTACCAAGAATAGATCCGATAGTACCAATGCCTGGGTGACGTAGGTACCTACGCGCTTACACGGCCTACCTAGGCACCTTAGAATTGTATCTCTTGGGGAGGCGAACGTCTTCCTTATAGATACGTGCCTTCCTTTTTGAGATATGGTTACGAGGGTATAAGTACGAAGACAGTATGAATACGGCATCCCCCATTATGAGTTTCCGTTTCCCAGTCTAACGAGGCACTGGTGCCTAGCCAAGCTTGATCTCATCCCACGTGCCGCCCCGAAAAGCCGCCCTGAAAACCTTGCCGAGCGCGACCCGCTCCCAGAGGCCGCGCTCCTGGTTCCTCTGGAGCAGCAGCACGAAATACAGATCCCACGCGGACTCGCTCTGCTCCTTAGGTATGTAGTACGTCCACACGGGGCACTCGTCATCCGTGAAGGCTCTTGCGTCCGAGATGGCGATGAAGGTGAAGATGTGCTTGTCCCGCGGCCGGATCCAGTCGGCCTCGACGGCGATGGAGCCGCACCAGTCCCCTTCCTTGTCGACGATGTCGCACTGGCATAGGCCGCCGCTGCTGCTGCCCGTGCTTCCGTTTTGTTTATTGTCGCCACCATCGCCGTCGTCGTCATGCGCGCGAATAGAGATGTGCAGCTCGGTTCGCCACGTCCAGAACTGCAGGACGGGCATGTATCGCTTGTCGGCCTCTGTTGGACCGCCGCCGTCGTCGCGAATGACCCCGAAGGGATTATCCGGCAGTATCGCCTCGAAATCGCGGTACTCCGCTCCCGTGGGGATGTCAGGGCGCACGATTCGACCGTATCTGTCGAGGCCGTTTTGATTCAGACTTGGACGAGCCGTTGCTATTATGGGCCGATCTCTCGTCGGGACATATTCATCGTCGCTCGGATCGGGACGGTGTATGGAATTTCGCCTCTTCGTATAGCGTGTGTTGTCAACACGGCGATAGTCGCCGCTATCTGCGCGATCCAGTGGAGGCCGAGATGATGGTGGTGGCGGAGGTGGGAGGCCCGAGACCGTGCTGAAAATAGTTCCGCGACGGCCGGGTTGGAGTCGGATGCTACCCGAGGGGATTCTCCGCGCGCCATGTCTGACATGTTCTACGGAGCGTGGCTCTGTCAGTATGAAACCAGGTTGTGGTCGGATGAGGAAATCCCAGCTCAAACCTACCGTTCACGAGAAGTCCCTCACGGGGGCGGCGAGGTGGAGACACAAACCGCACGGAGCGTCCTGGGTTGCGTGCCTTTCCATTTCTGCGTCGGCCCTCGGCCCCTTCAACTCTTTCAGCACCCTCTTCACCGCCTAGTCCACGTAGTCGCGAACGCTTTCGACGTCTACCGCGGCTTCCTTGCTCCTCTCGCCGGTCCCGCTCTCGGTGCGGAAGCCCTCCTCCGTCTCTGTCTTTTGAAGGCCTCTGAACCAACTCCTCTACCCACCGCTGCTTTTCTTCTGACACCAAGTCATCGTAGGATCCGTCGTCCTCCCCGTCAAGGGATTCTCGCTCCGATTCCAAGCTTGGTTCTGATTCCGTCTCCGACCCCGAACCCGACTCCGATTCTTCTTCTGACTCGGGGCTCGACCGAGGCACGTCGTAGTAGTATGAATGCGGCGGAGGTGTCATACTGCGCCGTCTAGGGACGGAGCTGTAAGCAAATACGTGGTCGTCGTCTTCCGGGGTCGGGATATCGCGTTGGATGTAGCTCGCCACTGGTTGCTGAACCCACGTTTGGTAACCCTTCCACCTCTCGCCGTCCTCTGCCTCTCCCGGCCTCCTCACCGAGTGCCATCCGTCCGGAAGCCAAGATAGAATCTCGTGAAGAGGGCGCAAATGGCCTTTCTCATTGCGTACATACCATTGTATCCAGGTGTGGCGCTTGAGCCACTCGTGGACGTTGAGCAAGCAGCCCTCGAGCACGTCCAGCTTGTACTCAATCTTGCCTCCCGCCCAGCCGCACCATGACCAGCTTGGAAACTGTGTATCATCCGGTGAGGTTTGTTTGCTGGAACACGTACAGCTGCCGGGCTCATGCTGCTGGGTGCACGGCGTCTCTCCGGACTGTACGCCCTTCTTCGATCGTCGAGCCGTGAGCGACTGCAATGGAGACCAGAGAAGGGCGAGGTCGAAGTGCGACGCCGGCAACCCAAAGAGCAAGGGGGCGTCCATGTACCGCCCCAAGAGCCACGAGATGCCCTCGAAGGCGGCGAGTACATCGCTGGGTTTCGTCAGCCGGCGGCCGGTATACATGCTAACGTACTTCATGTAGAACCAGAGTGGCCGCTGCTGGAATTCCCCAAGGGTCCGCAGTGGGGAGTTGGTGCGGTCGAGCGACCAGCCGCTGCTCTTCCCATCTGTGTGGATATCCTGCGAAATGCCCATTGTCCGACACTGGAAATAGACCCGGCCCTCTGCGAAAATCAGACAACGTCTCGAGAGGACGCGCTCCTGAAATGTCCACGCCCGTGTGTTCCACTCCGAGTCGTTCACGACTGACTCGAGCGGTCGAGTCACCACGAGCCGAACGCCTGGAGCGCACTCGGCGACCAAAGGCTGAGAGTCAGCAGCCGCCCGGTCCGCGGCCTGCTTGGTAGAAGCATCGCTGCCACGACGCAGCACCGGGTCAACGGCTAAGAGACCGGCCGCCGCGTCTTTGCCGTCGGCAGCACAGATGGTGAAGAGTGCGTTGCCGTACACCAGGTGCATTGCGCGGGCGTTGTGCTGCCACGAGACGTCGCTGTCTTGGACAATGCAGAGGGCATCGATCCAGATGTAGCGGTAGCCGAGTCTGCTCACGAGCAACATGGCATCCTGAATGGTAGGCGGCAGCCTGTCCCACGCCGTCTCGAGGCCGCCGTGCAAGATGTACGTCATGACGTTCGCCCTCGTCGTGACGTACTCGGGATCGCCAGCCTTCCTCTTGCCCCACACGTAACTCAGGGCCACGAACGGCTCGGGCACTCCGTTCTCAACGGGTAGGGCCTTGAGCTGCATGTCGACGACGTCGACGACGCCAAAGTACGTCTCCTGCACGAGCGCCAGGAATGCCGGCTCGGTTCCGTGTGTGTCGAGGCAGGCCGGCTCATGCTCGTTGATGCAGATGTCGAGCCAGCTCCTGATGAGGGCTTGCTTTTCCCTCTGGCGGCCGGCGGACTCGCGGCCGAGAAAATGCATCTCACGCTCGCTTCGCGACGTGGCGTCCGAGTTGGGCCGGAGTGGATCTCGCGGCGCAACGAGGACGAGGTAGACGGCCTGCGTGTTGCCTGTCGTCTCGGTCCAGCTCACCCGCACGCGGCGAGTGCTGTTCACCAATTCTCGTCCCGAGACGGCCTGCCTCCCGTCAATCTCCCACGTCAGGGCACAGGTCATCAGGTCGTCCGTCTTCGTTAGACAGTAGCGAGTCATTGTAGCGAAGATCAGTCCGCAGAGAGGGCAGCTGTTACTCGACTTTCGGAGATCGCCCAGGGCGGCGAATTGCTGGCGACGCCTGCCGGACTTCAACCGGAAACCGACATCGGCCTTCTTAGGTTCGTAGCCTTGTCTATCGCCCGCGTAAATTGTCGTCGTCCTTTCTACCGAGGCACTTCCAATGATGAACTTGTCGACTGTCAGATTCAGTTTTTGACAACGATTGCAGAGATGCTTCTCCTTCCGCGGGGATGGCGCATCATCGGTCTTATGAGGCGTCGCTCGCCCGCGTGTTGGCAGAGAGTCGCTCGCCGGCTCCGTTTCCTCTGTTCCAACAGCGTTACCGGCGATAGATGCAATCTCGGGTCTCTCACCGCCCTCAACTGCTGCTGAGTCGTCGCTCATGATCAAGGTAGGTAGGAACGAAGGCAGCTAGCACGATCGCAATATCTCTGTCAAAGACGGTAATAGACGGTAACAGACGGCGTCGAACTTGATAATAAAAGCGACGGATAGAGGATCTTAGCTCATTGACAATGAGTAAGTATCTGTTCGTACCCCGTCATTATTACGAGATGGTTGACTAGTATCTGGTCAGTCTTTGTATTTTGCAACTAGGTAGTCTGAGGAGAAGGCGGAAAAGGTCTGCCTAGCTCCCAAGTTAGGGCGGGACCTGGCCTTTTATATCCCCCCTAGGAGATCCGGCTTCACCGCCTTGGCGGGGAGGGCACACGACACCTAGCCAGGCGACAGTATCCGATAGTGACTACACGTACCTACCTGATTTGAGGGGTAGCTGAGTCCGATGAGACCCGAAAAGTTGGGCCGCCGATTTAGGACAGCTGAGATGCCGGCATCCAGCCTCGCCCTCGCTATTGGCCGAAATACGCGGGGCACAAGAGGTCAGAAATGGGATCGCCTATTGGGAGTGAGCCAGGTTGTGTTGGACTTGAATCAAGGTACCTATGTATGCGAGTAAATCACCAACGAGTCCCTGGTTTTGGCACTCTGGAATGATGACCAGCGGTGAACTTCGCTACCTACAACATTGAGTGGCTGCTTTCCCTTCTCTCGCCTAATTACTCACTTATAGGTACCTAGGTACGCAGTAGTCTTTCTTAGTCAACCTTAGAACCGAAATAAGCATTGATGTGAAAGAGCAATATTATGGTGTACTTTTGCTTGCAGTAGGTGGACTACGCAATAGGTAGCTTTGCATAAGGTATCTACCTACATCTGCGTAGCCTGCTCCCACGTCTCATACTAGCGTCAACAGAGTACCCCAGACCCGCGGTCCGGATCAGGAGCGATTAGAGCCACACGCCCTGGAGGAGCGCGTCAGGACAACAAGGATGTTTCATGTAACAAGAGCGCGTTACCTATCGCCTAGATGCCTCGACGATGCCTCGACGGTGTCTCGACGTTTAGCGCGCTTTGTGGATACCGGCCTCGGGACCGTTGGGACCGGTCCTGAGGAAAACTCCGAGACCAGGATTTAAGCACTCCCTCCTCGCTACTGAGGAGGGAGGATCAAGTAGCTTAAGACTTCAAGGACCCTAGAAATATTATCAAGTTGTTCAGAGCACCAAGCTCCAAACCCTGCACTACAGTCCTTGTGACACCACATAACCACCCAGGAACAATACGGGAGAGCCTAGGTGTCAGTGTCGGCTTCGAGCCGGCTTTATCTTGAGAGGCGCATTGTCTACGTGGAGGTGCCGCGTTCCGCAGGATGTAGTTCCCTAACGATGCCGTTTTACCTAAGGGCATATACGAAAGCAGCGAATCTTTTCTCGCAGCTATCGATGTAAGGGCGAAGCCTCAAAGATACGCGTTCACAACAGAGAAACTTATGAAGACACCAAGCGGCCAAATCCGAGTCATATCCGAATGCGATCAAAATAAACTACCCGTGTAAACTAAAAGAAACCTCAGGAAAAGCACCGAAAGATCCAGACATTCTATACGTCCTCGATAACCCGCTACGAATAACACTTAGCCGCATGCGTAGTTGCTCTCGAAGTGATTTCCCTCACTATCTCGGCGGCAGAATTCCCGGCAGTGGCACGCCTAATCCTCATCTTTGGCTAAGACCCAAAGCGCTTAGATTAACTCTTCAACAGGAACAACTCCACGTCGAATTCCCAAGACTCTTAGACCTAAAACCTGGTCTAGTCTATGTTGATATAGCAAGGATAATAGCTTGGATGGAAATCCCTGATCTACTTGAGGCGAGTTGGCATCCGAGAAGTCAAACTCGTGGGACACGAGCTCACCCTGGATGAGTTGCAACGACCGTGGCAAGATGAGGCCGTCGTATTTGCGGATAATAGCATCAATGTCATAGCCATTTCTCATGGCGCCGAGATGTTTCGGCATACAGCCAGCCGTTCCGTTGGTCGGATTATGAATTCCTTGTGCAGCAGGGCGATTCGTAGGTATCAGTGGACCCTATACTTCAGAAAGAGGTCACGGATAGGACCGACGACGGCGGTTATCGCGTCCGGTTGTTGAAAATGCTCAGATGCATGACGGAGGCTTGGAAGCGAATCGTAAGCCCCAGGGTCGTATGGAGCACTAGCCCAGAATTAGAAACTACCAAGAGAACAATATTGTAGACAAATTACGTTAGAATTGGCGGTGTGTCGAAACTTACGACAAGTGCCATTTTAATGCTTTGGTTTGACTAAGGCTAGGAAGTGTTGGTAAGGATAGCAAAAACTGATACTGTCAACAGATAAGTAGGACTAAGTAGAGTGGTTGACAATAGGGAATATTGAATAGAGGCATAAGCCGGTTAGACGGACGAGAACGTTGGTGAATGAGAGAATTGAACGAAACAGCAGAGGGGACAGCTTTTTTCTTTGCCACTGCTAGCAGCCTTGTTGGATGCCTATCCAGCTGGGATATCGAACGCGGGGCTCTATAAGCGCCGAGTTTGGCGTTGAGTCACTCTGCTTCCCAAAAGAATTGCAATGGCTGGCCAACTACTGGTTCATAAGGCTTTGACGTTCCGTTTTGCGTAGGGAACTGCTGCCTGCGATTGAGTCTTTCGAGTTTACCGAGACGTATCCTGACTCAAGGCGCGGCTCTACAACACACCACGTCCCCAAGTCGAAGTCAAGCGGTGTGTAAAGGATGACATGATTGGATAGCTTGGAGTGGTCCTGGAAGCTAGCGCCGAGGCTGGCCTGATTGATGCCTAGAACTCGTCGGTCTGGGACAAGCCGATCTGTTGAACACGTCAGTCCAAGACCGGGGCTCCATACGTAGTTACGGTTGGCGTAGTGGCTTGCAATCGCCCGCTCCTGCAAAGCGTGAGGCTCTGCTTGTACAACTCCGCCAGTGTACTTAGTTAATCGGGCGACAATGTCGATCCGTGATCACCCACAAATATCGCAGAACTCGCTGAGAGTCAATTCTATAGTGGATTAGCCATCCGGGCCTCCCCGCGCGTGTCGGCATTCGGGAAGTGTTTTCGCGTTGGCCGGTAGAAGGGCCTCATACTTCCTGCAGACCATGGTTCAAGACACAGCTCCTCCTACGCCTCAAAGCCAAGCGATGGAAACGCCGGCTGGGAGGAGAACTTTGGGCTGATTGGGATTTTGTCCCAAATTTCCACTTGCCTCGTCACAAAGTCGTTCCTCGGTATGACGCGTCGAAGGAAATTCGGCCGGTTGGGTTAGTAGGGTCGCCTTGCGTGGTCAAGGAGCGGTCGGTTATTATCTTAATTGCGAGCGAGTGGCAGGTCTCGTCATATGGCTGAAGGGTCTGTGGCTGTGACGTTTCTACAAGCTCTTCGGCTTCCTCGCGTCGTGACTGCTCTTCGAACACGCGATCCTAGCCTCTTCGCGTCGGCGTTGCTCCTAAGGCCTGAGCCTTAGCCGCTGCAAGCAAACTTCGCAATTCCTCAATGTCGTCCATTGCGATTGTGGAAGCAAAGCGTTTTACGAGACTGCGACCCTCGGGGCCATGAGACGAAGGAAAGATTCGTTGATCTAGGTAAGGAAATGTGGTGGTTGGCAAAGGGACGTGGGCAGGTATCATTCCAATCGGCAGCAAGTGGAATGAGAGGTTACGTTCCATGGTTACACTCAATAGAGACTAGCTGTAATTCTTTCCCAATTGTTAGCCGACCTTCAACATCTTACGGAGATTAGCAATACTTGCCAAATAAGAACCGCAACCAATACCCAAGGCTAGAAGACTGGGCTTCAAGAACAACAACGGAGCAGTCGATCCTGGAGACATTGTTGATGCGAGACTTAGAGGAATCACATCTTACAAATGAGGAGTATTACAGGAGAAGAGTAATAAGAGAAAAGTGATGAGAGACGAGTGATAAGAGAAGAGCGATGCAGGAGAGTGACATGTCAACCTCCCGAGCTGGGAGGTCCGACGAGGAGAACGGTACGCCCATGCGGAAGGTAGGCCGAATCCAGCTTCGAGGGCATAAATCTACACAGCCACCCCCTCTCGTCATAGACAGGGGCCGGCGAGATAGGCCAGTGTGGTGATAGGAGTAGGCAGGGTCTGTTCAGGCCCTTATTCGTTCAACCGCTACGAACGTGAAAAACATTAGGCCGGGCCCTTTGTCTCGGCCACGTCGATTAGCTGAGTGTAGCTACTACTTAGCCTCGTGACAAGGCATCCATCGCGCTCAGGCATTACTCCAATCCCCATAAGACGCTTTATGCTTGTTGGTGATGTCCAGCGTGACCGCAGCAGAAGAGCTGACGCCACATGTCAGGTTCCATCCAGGTTCCATCCAGGCGGCTACCTCGTAGTCCCAAAATACGGATACCCACGCGGGGCTGCGCGCGGTGAGTCACCTGGGGCGAACGGAGGAACCTTGAGAAAACAGCATACTCGGCATCGACATGGGAATCTTAAGTATGGGCGAATTCGAGAGGAAATCTTGGCTGCGTACCCTGTACCTAGTCCGTGAAGTCCAATTACATCATGATGCGTGCCGCATTTCCAAGGTTGCCCGCCCAATGAGGTCGAATTAGGCGGCAGATGTAACCTCCCTCAGGTACGCTAAGTCTCGAAACCACTCATATGGAAGAGAGAGACAGGGGAGGGTACGCCCATAAAAGTAGGGGAAAGACCAGACGATGAGGGGATCCAGAATTTATTTTATGTTTCTCCAGTATGTACCTGCATAGACACCTATTACTTACAGGTTTCCCTCCTTTCAAGCCGGGTCGTTATATCGTCAAACCGTCTGATACTCCTTATTTTACCCAGCAGCAGCAGTATTACGATGTCATTCATCTCCCTCTTAGCGGCTTGCGCCGTCTTCAGGTTAGTAACAATTCTCTCCCACCCCTCCCCCTTAAGCACCATTGCCTATTAGATACCTAAAGAGAGTAACAAGAAGTGGAGGATACCTTACTATACTTGCCACCATACTGATACTGAGCCCCTTACTACCCTAACAGTGCGCAGCGCACCATAGCAGCATCAACTCACACCCCATCCCCATCCCCATCCACATCGTCCCTCTCGTCCGCCGCGTCCACCCCACAAAGCGGCTGCCCGACCGTGACGCTGACGAGCTCCGTCTGCTCGACCTGCGCCACGCCGCAGTGCGTGCGCGTCGTTCCGCTGACCCAGTCCTGCGGTTGTCCCGCCACCGTGGCCACCGTCTTCGCCTCACGCTCCTGCGATGAGGGCTGCGCCGGCCTCGGCTGCCAGCCGGAGTACGACATCTTCACGGTCACGAACTGCAGTACCGCAGGGACGTCTGCGACGTCCTCGTCGTCTTCTTCTGCTTCGTCTTTTTCGATTGCTGCTACCACTGGTGCTGGGTCGTCAAACTCTAACGCCACCCTTGCGTCGAAGTCGGGACCTATTACTACCACGGCTAGTGCTAGTTCAGCACTCACGGGGACGACGACGACATCATCCGCTACGACGGACACGACGTCGCGAGACACGCCGAGTACAAGTGCCTCGCCAACCCCGAACGCCGCACGGAGGCTGCGACCCTTCTGGGCTGCCTGGCTGTGATTGTCTGTTTAGCGGGTTGTTGCGTTGACGGGGGATAACGGGACCAGACATGATATTACCAAGTAATTACCTGTGACGAATGATGGTTGGGTACCTGCAATAATAATAATAGTGATATATACTTGTACATACACATCAGCAAGGACGGAAACGAAAAGCAGAAGGTACCCAGTACTTCGTATTAGTGGTCACTAATCAACTGTAATTTAGGTAGCGAGGGCCGATCTACCATCCCGGATCCCCCAAATTGCTTAATGGGCTGTTGATAAGCACCCAGGCCCTGACTTATCAACATCCCTTCCCTTCAGGACTTCGCCGGGAGAACGCCGAGGAGCCACGAGTTCACGGCGGCATAGGTCTGCGGCGCCGAGCGGTGCGTGGTGAGGGCGTGGCCGGTCTGCAGGGCGAGGTGGGTGTCGAACTGCCTGGCGTCCGGGAACAGGTCGCGCGTGCGGTTGAGGGCGCCCGCACAGGCGGACGGGCCGACCTCACAGAAGAAGCGGTCCATATCCCCCGTGGCGACGAACACGGGGCCGGTATAGCCACTCGCGACGACGGGGTCGAAGCCCGGCGACAGGATCTCGCCCACTGCGATGGCGTCCTCGTTCATCCAGTCCAGCGCCGGCGCCGCGTAGTCGTACTTGCCGCCGTAGAAGTACGGCTGGCGCAGCAGCCGCGAGAGAGACGACAGGTAGCCCGGGGGGCTGCCCTTGAAGCGCGGGTTGATTTCGGCGGCGGGGAAGAGGTAGGTGAACAGCTCGAGGGCGTTGCCCAGAGTCGAGGAGAAGCCAGTGAGCACGAGCGCGTCGGCGTCGTGGGGGTACGTCGTGGCCAGGTGGGTGCCCAGCGTGGAGCCGTAGCCGTGCCCGACATAGACGACCCGCCGGAAGGCGGGGATGTGCAGGATGCCCTTCCGCAGCGACGAGATGGTCTCGTGCAGCATGGCGATGTGCAGCGGGCCCTGCACGAGGAAGACCGGGTCCGGCTGGCGCGGGTTTTCCCCGTGGCCGAGCCGGTCGATGGCGAGCGTGTGGAAGCCGGCGTTGGTGGCGTGCGTGTGCCAGTTGCAGCGCTCGAGGAGGCTGGATGAAAAACCCGACCAGATGCCTTTGTTGTGCGAGATGCCATGCACCAGCAGCTGGATCGCCTTGCGGTCCTCGCTGCCGGACGCCGGCCGGCAATACGTTCCCTCGATAGGCACGCCTACCTTGACGTGGTTGGTCCCGTTGATGGCGGATGCGTCGACGAGCGCGTCGAGCATGAAGTCTTTGATGTCGGTACCGTTCCGAGGGTCTGGCGGGTGGGCAAACACCACATTGTCCGCCTCCGCCGCGATGCGGAGGCTGACCGAGATGCAATTGCTCGGGAGGCCCGACTCGGCCGCCGCAAGGCCGACAAGACCCAGCAGGAATGCGGTGCAATGAATGCGGCGCGCGTATAAGGATATATATGCACGCATCTTGTACATGCCTAGGGGGGAGACGGGTAAGTTATGTAGGGATCCGTCCTTATCGAACAGCACGGCTCCAGTAGGAGGTTCCGGGGTAGTTCATCCAGAGGCAACTTACCGGCCATTTTTGACCTGGACGTCCCACCCGCCAAGGTACGAGTCGAAGCTGTTGTCTATCAACGCGGTTGCCGTAGGCCTTGCAGTGAGGATGAGGCACTTGCTGGATAGATCCTTCCCACCTATACGTCGTCATGCTCATAATCTTGCGCCCGTGCGGTACGAGATGCGATCCGCTCTTTCCTGCCTACCCCTTCGCTATCCTAAATTTCGCACTTAGAACCGGGAGGTTGAACAGTGATGACGGCCAAACACCAGTGGCGGAAAAGAATGGCCGAAGAGACCTCAGAAGTTTGCAGTCGAAATAGGACGTAGTATTGGCAGAGAATGAGAAAAGCGGCCATCATATCAACCGCCGGCAATCTCCTCCTCCTCATCTTCCCATTCCCCTGCCTCTTCCATCCGCTCGTTGGCCTGCGTTTCGGCATCACCCTCCAGGCCTTCGCTATCAAAGGCGTCATAGTCGTCGCTATCATAGCCGTCGATATCCATCTCGTCGTCGCCCTTGCCGCCGGCGCCCGCACTCGCCTTCTTCTTCTCGATATTCTCCTTCTGCTGCTTCTTCCTTGCCTCCCTCTCCTTGTTCCGCCTCTCCCAGCGGTCTTTCAGCTCCTTGATCTCCTGGCTTGACTTGTTGATATGCTCGTGCCACATCACCTGGCCCTGGCAAACTCCCTCTTCTACCTTGATCAGGCGCAGCCTCATGCGCGGGCCAAGCTCTACGAGCTTGACGGCTCGGCGCTCGACGTTGTCGTCTTCGTACGCTGGTCGGCTTACCTCTTCGCCCAGCTCCGCTGCTTTGGCCGCCGCCGCCGCCGAGGCAGCAGCAGCAGCGGAGCGCGCCTTCGCCGTGAGCACCTTCCTCGTCGTGGTCTCCAGCACTTCGACCTCGGCGTCGGTGTCGGCCTCGCTACCACTCGTACCGCCGTCTGTCACGTACCCCTCCCCGTTCTCACCGCCGATCATGAAGTCGGCAATGTCCTGCAGCTTGCCCAAGTTAGGGAGACTCCCTTTTTTGGTGGTCTTGCTGTTCAAAAGCTTCTCGGCCGCATTCAACCTCTTGAGGGCCTTGGATATGCCCACAACTTTGGTGGTAATGGCGTAATGGCGGAAGTTCATCACGAACGAGCCGGCCTCGGAGGGATCCTGCTCGCGGTTGAGCAGAAGAACTCTCCGTATCGACTTGAGCGGCGTCGTCTGTGGGTTGATCGGGGGGAAGAGCGATTGGAAGATGGTCGTTGTGAGGGACTCGAGGTGCCGCGGCGTTTTGACGCTTGAATCTGAACCGGTGCTAGTAAAGTTGTTCATGACGAGCTGGAACGAGTTAGCGGCGGAAACGGCGCGAGGAAAGCGAGACAGAGCAAAAGAAGCGAGGAGAGGGGAGGGCAGAGGAGAAAGGCAGAGAGGTGTGGGCATACCAGGGGAGGGTTAATGTACTCCTTGCCCAAGCCCTTGGGGCGTCTCTGGGCCCTCTGCACGTCTTTGCTGAGGGAGTACTTCTCCACCCGGAAGTGCAGCGTCGGACCCCTCGGCGTCACGGCTATCCGCAAGTTGGTGTTGCCCGACTCCGAGCGAGAGAACAAGAGTAGGTGGGTGACGCCGAGGGGACCGCACATGGAGGTATAGTCGCGCAGCTTGTTGGCCCTCCGCTCCTTCAGCCGACTGGCCGTGCCGGGCTCCATGACCTTGCGGACGTCCGCGGCCAACTGGCTAATGCTGGACCCGACCTCGCCAGCGCCAATGCGGATAACCATGCTTTTGGGGTCGCGGATGGAGGCATTGCCCGTGTTGATGTGCTTCACGCCCTTGTTGGGATTTGCCGCGGTGACATGCGTCCGCTTTTTTGTCCGTCGTTTCGCCATGGCCGGATACTTGGTGAGTGCTGGCTACCTTGAAGAACTCGTACAAAGGTAAGAAGGTGCAGCTTCGGGAGCGAAAAATAAAAATTCTTGAGGCCGATCTCTGCGATAAGGGACACACGTGCGATAAGGATAAACCCCACTTCCCGGTGCCCATCCACCTCATAACCCATACCAACAGGCATTGATCATTGACATATCGATTGAAGCTAGACCCATCCTGGCATTCTTCTCAATGGACAAAGACTACGTTACATCCTCGAGACGGCGCCACTTCTATATGTACAATTACGCAGCTCTCAGACGCAAGGCCGGATCCGGCGATCGTATGCGTACTATAACCCCAAGCATCGAGATTAAACTTTGAAACCCCATATTCCATAGATTCACTTTTGCCTCGTTTTCTCTCTCGCAGTTCCTAAAGGCGGGCCTCCGTCTTCAAGCGTTTTTTGCGAGTAGGTATGCAGTTCGTGGTCGGAATGCAGCCAGCGGAAGGTGGCTGGCAGCATATCATCCATGGATATCAAGCACACGAGCGTCTAGTTCGTACACGGTCAGCCCAACTAGCTCCACCCCTCCTCTTCTAAGTCCCAAGTGGTACTTCGTACTTGTTCCCCCTCCCCCGAGTTTCATTGCCGGAATTGTCTCTCCGAGATGCCCCTCCGATATCGACTATCCCCTCGCTCCCTCTTGCCTTGCTACAGCCTTATATAATATCGTCTCAACATATCGTCTCAGCTCAGGGCCAGACCGTTAGACGCTCACTCAATCATCCACAGCCTTTGAAAGTTGCCAGCTGCTGTTATCCTCTGACTAGATACGGATAGACGAAGCCATGGCGACGACTACCACTCCACCCGAGATTACTCTGATCGAGCTGACTCCCGAAGAGCTATCGAGCAAGAAGCTCGGCTCGCACCACCTCCAAGCGGCGGTAGAGGCGCTCCACCGAGATGGCCTGGTGGTCCTCACCAACGCCGTCAGCGTCGAGCACCTCGACAAGCTCAATGGGAGGATGGTAGAGGAGGCCAAGGCGCTGTACGCCCGGCCGACCACGCACCGCAACTTCGGCAACGCCACCGGCAACATCCAACAGGAGCCCGTTTTGGAGGACGGCTACGTGTTCGCCGACGTGGTCGCCAACCCCTGGGCGACGCAGGTGATCCAGTGCATGTTCGGGCCCTCCCCGGCGCTGCGCTTCTACAGCGCCAATTCGGCCTTCCGGGCCACCGGCCGCCAGCCGCCTCACATCGACATCGACTTCGCGTTTCCCAAGGTCCCCTTTGGCTACTGCGTCAACATCAACCTCATCGACACCTCCCCCGAGAACGGCGCGACCGAGGTGTGGCCGGGGACGCATACCGACGCCGACAAGTGGGTGCTCGACCACACGGCCAACCCCAAGCAGATACGCGCCGACCTCCTGGAGCAGCGTCGCAAGATCCGCCCGCCTGTTCAGCCCAGCCTGCCCAAGGGGTCCCTCATCATCCGCGATTTTCGGTTGTGGCACGCCGGCATGCCCAACCAGACGGACGACCCGCGCATCATGCTGGTGACGGTCCAGTTCCCTAGCTGGTACAGGAGTAACCTGAAGATGAAGCTGCCCCTCAGCGTGAAGGACAAGATCGATTGGGGCGATGTCGTCCCATGTGCGGAGTGGTTGCCCGAAGATTATGACTACTTGCAGGGGGCCCACGACCACGACTTCAGTTTGTTGCCGTAGTGGAGAGTGCATTAAAACGAACGGCTTTTTCTTTCGTGCAGTCATCCGTACTGCCCTTATTCGTCCTTATTCGTGCATCAAGTGCGTGACCAAGCGCACAAGCACGCGCGTTAGTCTGCAGGCTACCCTGCGTCCATTACAATATGTTCCACTTCCCCGATTTATTGGCCCTCGCCCTCCGTTAGGACTCGAGTCCAATCGAATTTTCGCCACCGCTTCTTGAACCCGTCCGTCCGCCCGTCGTTCCGGCTCCAGCGGCCCTGGCGCTTGATCACATCAGGCCCAGCATCGAGCATGCCTCCCAGAATTTCTCGGGCAAAGAGGTCGCCCTTCGGCCAGCGCCCTTCGTCCTCGACGATGTGGCCAAGTCCGCCGTCCAGGGTGAACCACGCGTGAAAATACGGCATCTCCTTGGCGATACTTCTCCTGAACGCCAATTTTCCGAGCCCTTCGCGAGCGCGCTTCCCGGTGTCGATGATCTTCTTGTGCTGGCTCCACTCCTCGTCTGCCGACAGCATCGCTTCCCGGAAGAAGGCGGGGACCGTGTCGCCCATGTCGTACGGTATCGGGACGGCTACCAGAGCTGCATGCATCCGGCGGCGGGGAGTAGCCGCGTTTTCGTAAAAGACGACCTCGCGGCCTTGATCGTGGTACATGCGTGTGAGGGACTTCATGAAGTTGCGCATCTCCTCCCATTCGTCGTCGTCGCACTCGAGGAGGTTCGTGCGATGGCTGATAGGCACGATGATGGCTCCACCTTCAGCACCTGTGAGCTCTGGCTCGGTCGGGAGGGTGAGAAAGACCCGCGTAGCTAAGGAGATGATCGGGGCAATGGGGAGGTCCTGCGGCGGCTTGCGGTCTTCGTGATGGCAAAGGGGGCAAGCGTCGAGGATCTTGTTCATCTTGGTGAATTCGCCCACCGCCGCGCTCTTCAGGCCGGCTTCGGACTTGTGCACCCGCTTGGCCAGCTTCTCCGCGTTCTCGTCCATGTATTCGAGGTCATCGTCGAACTTGCCGTCCTTAGCGATGCGTTCTGCCAGGCGCATCCCCTCGCCGCCTGCTGCGCCACGCGTGCGGCGTTCCTCTCGAACCATATCATCTATGCTCATATCCTCGTTCGCCTCCACCTGGCCCCGTTCCTTCCCTCGTCGGTTCACGACGGCCTTAGCTTCGCCCCGAGGGCCCGCGAGCATGCGGCTGTGCGATGCGTCCAGGACCACAGCGCGCTCGCCCTCGACGCCAGCGGCAAACGCTGCTGCCGCAGCGTTGTACTCGGCTTCCAGCTTGTCCGCGTCAGGGGCTTTCCGCAGCTTGGCCTTCATCATTTGCGCCCGGAGACGGTTGAGGGCCGTCTGGTCCACTGGCACAGCCCGCGGTGCCTCCGGCACAACAACGCCCTGCTCTGGCATCATGGACGCCTCTACCTCCTTTTGTTGCTTCACATCGCCGATTCGCTGCCGGTAGAGCTCCCCCGTAGGCTTCTGCTTGCCGGAGTAGCCTTCTCCGTACAACCTCCGCCTGTCCAGCTCGATCTTCTCTTCCCTGGCGTCATCGAAGTCCTGCAGGCTTCCGAATCTCTCCACGGCGACCTCGTCGGCCGGCCGGCCTGTTTGTTCCGCCGTGTTGTAGACTCCCTTGAGCTTAGTCATCCTCCACTCCGACCCATCGTCACCGAATGTGTAGCCTACAATCCTCTCGGTGGGGACGTCGGCATCCTCGCCGGTCTTCCGGCGGCTCGGCTCGTAGAGGTCGACATTGAGCTCCCTCTTCGAGGCCACGCGCTGCTGTTCTTTTTTCGGCGGAGGGGACTTCTCGCGCTTGTTACGGTTGATGTACTCGACAGTGGAAGGCGTGGTCATCCAGGAGTCTCGCACGAGACCCTGTTCTCTCAACGGCTTCTCCTCGTCTGGTAGGGGTAGATCCTCTTTGAGATCATGCGGTTTGAGGTACTTTGGATCATCCGGGTTCTCTTCGTTCGAGGTGTAACGAGGCTCTTTCCCCCCTCGCCTGTGGCTGTGATGGTGCCTCGAGCTGCCCTCATCTCGCGAGTGGCGGGATCGTTTACTCTTCGGCTCATCCTCGTCTTCATCCCGTTCTCGCGACCTGCGACGGTGGCGGTGGCGGTCCCGGTCGCGGGTCTTGTCGTGCTCGCGATCCCCATCCCGATCCCTATCCCAATCCCCATGCCGGTCTCGATCCCCATTAGCCCGCTCACTGGAACGATTGCGCTTGTGGTGGTGGTGGTGGTGGTGGTGACGATGCTTTTTCTCCTTCGGTTCCTTTGCTGCACTCTCCCTCTCTACCTTTTCAGCAGCCAGGGACTTCTCGAAGTCCTCTAAGCTATCCATTCTAGCTTATCGACTTTTGCAAGCAAATGCGCTTTAGTAACAGAGTGAAATGAAAAATAGCATCTCTGGTCTTCGTCGCAACAAAGAAAGGCTGCAATTCCAGGTGATGCGGCCAAAATAAATTATGTTGACCCAGCAATTCCCCCAGCACTAAGTTGACGTCAAAATTCAGGCCCCAAGCTGGACAAGTTCCACAGCACATGGCCTAGACCCACCATCACCCCACACCTGCTATGTACATGTACTAATGTGTTGCCATGCACTGCAATGTTAGTCCCCACTGAATGCCTGCTAACATACCCCACTGATATGCAGCACATGCGTATGATCCAAAAGTTGACAGAACTTTGACGAGAACCCCACCAAGGTTGGTCATCGAGCCAGCTTCTTCATTTTCTTCTGCGCCGTCCCTTCATCACTTTAGAGCAACACACTAGAAGAATCCCTCGGTTATATATTACTGCCCATTGCAGCAATTCAAGCGTTGGAACATGGCATCTACCTCAGCGCCGCCTGAGGAGGGCAAAGCTTCCCCGCCCGTCGCCGTTGTCTGCGTTGGAATGGCAGGTAAGTTTCCAACAGCTCTCTCTTCGCGCCTCCTCGTCTTCTGACGCCGGCGCCTACACAGGCTCGGGGAAAACAACCTTCATGCAGCGCATCAACGCTCATCTGCACGGCAAGAAGGAGCCCCCCTACGTTATCAACCTCGACCCCGCCGTCCTCAACGTCCCCTTCGAGAGCAACATCGACATTCGGGACAGTGTGAATTACAAGGAGGTGATGAAGCAGTACAACCTCGGCCCCAACGGGGGTATCCTCACATCTCTCAACCTCTTCGCCACCAAGGTCGACCAGATCCTGACCCTGCTGGAGAAGCGTACATCCCCCGACCCATCTGATCCTACAAAACGGCCAATAAAGCATATTCTCGTTGATACCCCGGGCCAGATAGAGGCCTTCGTTTGGTCAGCTTCCGGCACCATCCTCCTCGAGTCTCTCGCCTCCTCGTTCCCTACCGTGATCGCCTACATCATCGACACGCCGCGGACAGCCAGCACGAGCACCTTTATGAGCAACATGCTGTACGCCTGCAGCATCTTGTATAAGACCAAGCTTCCCATGATCCTCGTCTTCAATAAGACAGATGTCAAGGATGCCAGCTTCGCCAAGGAGTGGATGACAGACTACGACGCCTTCCAGGCCGCCTTACAAGAGGACGAGGAGCGGAACGCATTTGGCGGAGTCGAAGGCGCCAGCAGCATGGGTGGCAGTGGCTATATGAGCAGCCTGCTCAACAGCATGAGCATGGTGCTGGAAGAGTTTTATGCTCATCTAAGCATAGTTGGTGTCAGTTCCATGACCGGCCAAGGGGTGGACGACTTCTTTGTGGCGCTGCAGGAGAAGGCCGAGGAGTTCAAGCGAGACTACCAGCCCGAACTAGAGAAGCGGCGGAAGGAGCGGGAGGAGAGCAAGCGATTGACGAGGCAGAAGGAGTTGGACAAGATGATGAAGGGGATGAACTTGGTCGCAGGCGAGGGGAGCAAGTCGGCAGACGCCGGCAAGGAGGATGATGACGTCGACGTTCCCAGCGACGCAGAAGATGACGAGGACGAGGACGAGGACATGGATGAAGTCGACCCCGACGACGAATACGACAGGGAAGGCCTCCAGTCACGCTATGAGGCTGCCATGGCGGACAGAGAATCAGTACCGGCAGACGCGAGTTTCGCCAAGTATCTCTACTCCCAGAGGTGACGAGAAAATCATCTTAGGGGAGTAAGGATCAATCGCAGAGGGAGGACGGAGGCACTCGTGCGGTGAGGCTGTTTATGTAAGGTATCTGAGGGTTTTGTCTCAGGTACAACACCGCGAAATAGGTGCCTAAGCAGTCATGAGACCTCCGAACCATTCTATTGCCATAAGTTGGCAAAATTCCCTTGGTAGAGCAGCCTCCAACTCCCAAATGCGAGCTTAATCAAGCAGCCATGATATTCCAACCTTTTGCGCCACGAAAACCATATCTATCGTCTTTATGCAGAGCACCAGGTCTGGTTCAGATGATGGTACCAATCCTGCTGCCGCGATCCACCGCGCCTTCGTTTATTGTTTGACGCCTGCCACCGCTTCTGCATAGAACGTGGCGAGCCCGTGTTCCGTTGGCCAGCGTGTCATGGCCTGCGCCATATCCTTCAGCCGCGCGGGACTCCATTCATCTCGCCTCAAACTGGACCATCCTGTATGACGCTGTCATCAGCACAACGCGCATCGCCTCCCAGCAATCGCCCCGAGCAGCCGCCCAAAGTGGCCATGCGCCCACAGCTTCCCCAGACGTATGCCTACCTCTTGGTGCGCTCCTTGTAGAGAACGCGGCCACCGCATTCTCGGCACCGAACGGGGTCGGCGCGACGGAGGGTGTTCTTGATGCCGCAGTCGGCGCAGAGATAGTGCATCTGCGTACTGTCGGCGGTGATCTCCTGGTTGGCAGGGCGGGGGGCACCCGGCTGCTGGTTGAAGGCCGTGGGGACCTGGTATTGTTCGCGAGACATCTTGCTTAGTTGTCTTTGGTGGTTTGAGGAAGGGACCAGGACCTTTCGTAGCGGCGTGTCTGGCGTTGGTAAGGTAAAATCAATTTGCGCAGAAATGGGCGGATGGATGCCTTTTTCGTTGTTGGTGCTGCAGTTGACTGACTCCAAGTTGCCTCCGTGCCACAGTGTAAAGAAGGCGGTGAAAGAAAATTATGTGGGGTGGACGGGTCCATTTCGGCAGAATTCACTTATCTCATAGGCACTCACGTGCTTTGCCCAAGACCCGCTGGATTACGGGCAGCTGCTCAATTGCGGCAAAGCCACCGCTGCTGGAACCATAAAGTTCACGCCATCCTTCCGTCAGCCAAAGCACCTTAGGCCAGATCCAGGCCGGACAAGGCCATACCAGGCCATGTCTAATTCTTCAGCAGGGCGCTCCAGCCCTCGGGTGGCCCAGCTCGGTGTGCCTGAGCCGGGCGTATCTGGCAATGCCGGCGAATGCCCTTTTTGTCACATAGCGAGGTGCTTCCCGCCGTTTGATCCTCTGCAGCCGCCGGCGCCGTCAGACCCCCTCCTGCGCCCAGGCACGACCGGCCCCGAGCCCGAGACATTCATCCTCCTGTCGACGCCTCTCGTGGTCGCTTTCCTCGATATCGCACCTCTGTCCGAAGGCCATCTTCTCCTCTGCCCCCGGCGGCACCGCGAAAAGCTGACGGCGGTCAGCGCCGAGGAAGCCCGCGAGCTGGGCAGCTGGCTGCGTTCCATGTCCGCCGCCCTGGCCGCGGCCACGGGCGTGGGCGACTGGAACGTGGTCCAGAACAACGGCGCCGCGGCCGCACAGGTCGTTCCTCACGCGCACTTCCACATCATACCGCGCCCGGAGCTGCGCCGGCAGGGGAAGTGGAGCGAGCGGTTCACGATGTTCGGCCGGGGCCAGCGGGCCGAGCTGGACGAGGGCGAGGCCGTCGAGCTCGCCGGCAAGATTAGAGCTGCCCTCGCTGAAATCCTGAGAAAAGAGGAAAACAGGGCTAAATTCTAGCGCCTCTCCCTCGCTATCGGTCTATTTAGCCCGTCCTATCTACAAGTGTCCTCGCTCTACGCCTGCGCCAGCAAGTACGGCATAGCAATATCAAGCATGAGGTATTCAAGAGTTCTTCGCTTAGGCGCGACGTACGTCACTCGTCATCTCCGAAGAACACCTTGATAGGCAACCACGAGTCGCCGAAGATCTTGAACCGCGCCTTGGTGTCAGAGATCCGAGCCACCTCCTCGTCCGTCAGCTCCCAGCCGTCCAGGTCGTAATTCGCGTCGATACGCTCCTTCGTCACGGACTTGGGGAGAACGCTGAAGCCCTTCCGCAGCCCCCACATCAAGAGCACCTGCTGCGGCGTCCGCCCTTTCGCCTTGGCGATGGACAGGATAGTGTCGTCTGAGTACAGGGGCGACTTGGCGCCACCGAGAGAGGAATACGCCGTCGAGTGGATGCCCTTGGAGGCGTTGTACGCCACGAGCTTCGGCGACGGGCAGCCCGGATGCAGCTCGATCTGGTTGACGGCGGGCACGACCTAGGGGACGATGATAAGATCGAGATTCGTCTGCGAGGGCAAGAGGCTCCCCTTTCACAACGAGGGGGGGCGCAGCTTTCACTCCACACGCACCTTGCAGCTCTCGTGGGCGAGAAGCTTCTCCAAATGGCGGATGCCGAAGTTGCTGACCCCGATGTTGCGCGCCTTGCCGGTGTCGAGTAGTTTCTGCATCTCGCGCCACGTGTCTACAAAATCCCAGTCCTCATAGTGCTTGGTCTTGTCGTCCGGGTTGGTGCTGCAGGGGTAGTGCATGAGGAACAGGTCCACGTACGGCGTGCCCAGGTCCTCCAGGCTCTGGTCGAGGGCCGCGGCCACCTTCTTGTGCGACGCATTGCCCAGCTTGGTGGTCAGCCAGATGTCCTCCCGCGGCACGCCCGACGCCTTGATGCCCTCGCCGACTTCCTTCTCGTTGAAGTATCCGAAAGCCGTGTCGACGTGGCGGTAGCCCCTTGCCAACGCCCACGCGACCGCTTTTGTGGTGTCCGGGCCGGACTGCCATGTTCCCAGCCCGATGGCCGGCATGGACGCCCCCGAGTTGAGCGTATACGTCTTCCTAGGTTGGTTGGCCGGTTAGCCGAAAATGCATGCGCCGGAGATGTGAAGCACGCCTTGTGTTTGTACGTACGGGACAGCCATTTTTGCCACTTGCAACATGATCATCGCGGGTTAGCCATAGGGACGAGATGCTCGATTCGTCCGGAACATCTTGGAATGGCGAGCCCACAAATTAGCCTGGCCTCTTAATATTGGCCCAGCCGGGAGGAGTAGAGGCCTCGAACGGCGGGGTCAAGCTGGAGAGCTCAACCACCTACCTTACTATTTCGTGCTTAGTGCATGTAGGCCGTCGGCTAGGCGGCTACGGCACCCAAGGCACGGCGTCATCTACTTAGTATAGCTTAAACTAGCGACCAGCTATTCATCGTAGCCGGGCTAGCAACCTTAACCAACAAGATACCTGCCTGGCGAAAGGCATCCTCCTAGGGATGTTGGGGCCAGATTCAAGATTGCAGTCGGGGAGATGATCCAGCAAAAGTTGACAGCTGCATACCATAATAAGTGTAATGCCATAATAAATGTTCTTAGTGAAAGGGGTATATGCTACCTAATAGCTTCTATGCCTACCTAAGTAGGTACCTGTAGCTTGGATGCCCTGTCCCAGCACACGTATCCTTAATGGAAGAGTATCGCTTCCCAACTAAGTAGAGGTAGGTAGATATACTACAAGCGAGCCTCCTCTATATTATTGCCCAGAATCGTACGAAGTAATTTGGTCAGTCACATGCTTCCCATTTTTAACATGAGTGAGAAGAGGTAGTAGGTGGGAGAAGATGCCCATGCGATTGGTATTATCGGAGAAGAGAGACGAACAGCCGTCTGCCCAGGGCTATGCAGAATGGTCACATGCTAGATGCTAACAGGCCCCAAACAAGTAAACCCAAAACAAAAGAAAACGCAAACGTCCGCTCTGCGGCATAGCGCGGTATAACCTAGGTGTGGCCTGGTTTGGCCTAAGCCCCCTGTGCTGTCCTGTCCTGTCCTGTCCAATGCTGTCCTATCCTATCCTATCCTTTGGCAGGTGTCCTGTCCTGTCCTGTCCCATCCGCGTAGATACACGTCGCGGCCCGTGGTTGGCGTCACTCACGCCCCTGCTGGGACTCGTACACCCGCATGGCCTGTTCCAGCGCCTCGAGGCTGGAGCGGTCGCCGTAGGCGTTCTGGAGCAGGGCGTTCCGCCTCTGGCGATCGGCCTCGTCTCGCTCGGCGGCCAGCCGGTGCTGGAGCTGCGATTCGACGTAGGACTGGCGATACGAGGCCAAGCTATAACCTGCAGAGGGTTGTAAGTCCGTCTGCCTGCCATGTGCTCATCCCATCCCGGTATAGCTACACCTACCTGCACACATTACCACGGCGAACATCGGTAGCCTTCAGGGGGGTGAGGATGACAGTCAGCACGGGGAAATTCAGCTTAGAACCCGACGCTCGGTGTGGCGCACTACTGACCATCTCAGTCCATGACGCCGCGACGCATGCAGGTGGATGTAGGGGAGGAAGCGGGGGTGGACCTGGGCCTGTGTGGGCAGGTGCCAAACGCGGAAGGGTGCTCGCAGCATGGCTGGCGATTCCTGGTTCTCGGGGGGGAAGAGGAAGAAAAGGTAGCGGCAGAGCGGAAAGGCGGAACTCGCGAGATGGTGGTGCTAGGGTACGAGGACGTGTGAAACTGCCTCGTCAGAGCTGCCAGGTCGGGTATTCATCCCTTCATGGGAGGCGGGAGGGGAATGGAAAGGATGGATGGACGTAGGGAAAGCATGCGAGTCTATAAAAAGGGGAGGAAATAGCTTGTAGATATGTTGTAGGGAGTGTACAGGTGATAGTAGATTTGGAAAAGAGCAAGATATTCCGCGTCGGCATCTGAGCCGACCCTACCCTTTAAGAAGTCTAAATCAATCGCTTGACGCGGGCGGGCAAGCACCCCAATACCTGCCTCAGCTAGAACATGTGAGCGCCTGGGCCGGGGTCACGCAGCAGGCCGCGCGACCAGTGGCGAGACGATCAGTGCGATGGGACGATGCGTGGCTTGATCTTCTCACTCGCTGTGCCTCCCCTCCTGACGGGAGCTACCGAAGCTGCCGCCGCTGTGGCATGGTGGGGGGAGGGGGGGAGAAGGGAAAGCTGAAGGTCGCTGCCCAGCAAGTGCCTAGCAAGTGCCCAGCAAGCGCCCAGCAAGTTGCCCAGCAGTGCCCAGTCCTACCCGAGGATAGCCTCCGGGCCACCCTTCTTCCCCGGAATGAAACCCCAGAAACCCCGCAGGCGACCTGGACCGCAGGCGACTGCCGCGGGAACGTCTTCCGTATAGAGAAGGCGGAGAAGGCGCCAGACGCGCCCACGTATTCCCGTCCGGGCACTGCAGCCGGCCGGCAAGTTCGCATATGGTGCGCCCCCAAATCTGCATGGCTCAGCTGATGAAACGGGCACAGAAAGCAAAACAAGGTCTCGCTCTGGCCGTTGTGCGCGGTTGCCACACGTACGGGGGATGTTTAACGGCCTTCAAACGTCTTGGAGAACGTACGACATGTGTGCGAATGCAGAGGATCGAGGGGAAGCCGTTGAGACCCGTGGGGCTGGAATGTCTGTCGGAGGGCCTAGCTTGAGGGAGTCGCCCCTTCGGAACGTTGAAGCCGAGAGGTGGCAGTCCCACAAGCTGCTCCAGTCGGCGGTCACGTGTCAGCACCAGGTTCGCGGCCTACGGCATCATAGCCTCGAGAAAACATAGCCTCGAGAAGAAGAAGGCTCTCTGCTCCCTTCTTGGCCCCTGCAGTTAGACCAGCTGGACGGAGCCTCGCCGCTTTATAACCGAAGAGCCGGCTTCATCTTTCCCGTCGCAGAAAATGCAGCTACTCGGGGAGTTGGGGGAAAGAACAGGGCCTGAATATTACCTACCTCCCCTTTTCAATGTCTAGTATCGCTATTTCTACGTCCACGACAGTTCTTACTTGCTGCTCCTCGTCGGTATGTTCAGGGAATGGGATAGGACATCGATGACGCACGCCGGATCGTGCTTGGCGGGGGGCCCCCCCCCCCCGGGCCCCCGGGGGGCGGGGGGGGGCGGGGGGG